>JZLH01S0501674.1:100131-120110 GCA_001188425.1 Eucidaris tribuloides
TCTATACACTACTACTAACAACTTGCTGAATTTCTAATTGCAAAGTTGTAAAAAATGGCACTCAAAAATCAGTTCGGTTCCAAAAGGTACTACATCCATTTTAGTTCGGTTCCAAAAGGTACTACATCCACATTCATTGGGAAAGGACCAATCAGAGAGCAGTATTGACTTGATCTTCGACCAACCTTCTAACCTTGGATTTTGGCTTTATTGCGAAAAGGGCCAAAAATGAAATGGAGTGGGTAAGAACAAAGGCGAAGTGACAAAAAACAGCAGAGAGAGTAAATCAGATTTCATGTAGTCCCATGTATATGTTTTCACGTGTGTAGTTAAGGTGGGTTGTATTGAGTTTGTATAGGCCTATACATGTATAAATGTATGATGTGTATATTTTGTTTGTTTGTTTGTTTGTTTGTGTGTGTGTGTGGGTGACTGATAACTTTGTACAAATGCTTGTGTTAGAGATAGTATGTATGTGCATGTGTGTGTGTTTGTGTGTATGTGTGTGTATGTGTATGTGTGTGTACCGTATGTGTGTATGTGTGTGTAGGTGTGTGTAGGTGTGTGTAGGTGTGTGTAGGTGTGTGTGTAGGTGTATTGGTGGGTGCGTTGAGTGCGTGTGTACATACGAGCGTGTGTGTATGTGTGTGTGCGTGAATGCCGGTGTATGTTTGAATTTGAATGTTTGTGCGTGTGCGAGATCGTGTGTTTGTGTGCTTGTGTGTGTGTGTGCGTGCGCGCGCGTGTGTGCATGTGTGTGTGTGTATGTGTGTGTGTGTGTGTCTGTGTGGGTATTGTGCAGATCTGCGGGTGCTGTGTGAGCATGTGTAGGCTTCTTTTGAGGCCCCCACTTGATTAAATTGATGCATTGTAATTTACAGTCAAGGAAAATTTCGGTTCCAAAAGGTACTACATCCAGTTTCGGTTCCAAAAGGTACTACATCCACCAAAATGAAAATTTGATTAATTTATTATAAATAAATCCTTGGACTTAGATTTTTTTGAAGAGTGGTGCTACTTTTGTATCATACAGTAGTACAATCAAGGAAAATATTATTGGAAACTGAGATTGCTAAATATGTCAATTAAAATATCGCGTTTTTCTCAGAACTTGAATTTATGGATGTAGTACCTTTTGGAACCGAACTCTTCATTTCTGTTCACCTTCAGATGTATCAACGGGACTGCAAATACTATACATACTTTATTATACCGGTCTTATTGGTTGAATTTTTCATATCTATTTATCTTTAGATCGATCAACGAGACTGTTGTCACGTGTGTGACAAAAGAGTCAAACTCCACTAACCAAACTGACGTCTTGACCATGACATTTGACACAAGAGCACTAAGAGAATCTCAGACCACATTTACATTTATGCTTAATCCAGTAATTACCGACTTTGGTGAGAGAAAGTCTATCTTGAGGTAATAAATGTTAATTTAATCTTCAATTCCTTGCGCATAAAATGGAAATGGAGACCGGAGTGTAAATGCATATTTGCGTCAGCCTTGTGCCAGTGGCATGGCCTAAGTGGCTTCTTACCATTCGAATTAATTACGTAGATACCTTTGTTGAAAAGAGCGAGATTCAGTACTTTCGATAATAAATATTTTGCTTAACATGTGTGGTATTCGACATCATTCTGTTAGCAATTATTACTCTTAAGATTTTTTTTCACTTCCGAAGTAAAGAAGATTGTAACACAAGAAACATGTAAATCATGAAATGGTGTCTATCATTACACGATTCATACAAAATTGTGACATCAGCGCAGGAACACATTTGTTTTCATATTTCGGAAATACATTTGCATTTATGATGTCGTTCGAAATCGTTTTGGTGCTTGTGACGTTAGTTTCGGATAAAAACAAAATGTTCCTTCAGATAGATCATACAATTCTTTATTTTCAGTGGTGGTCTGGATATTGTACTGACTGGTTATGGATTCAATTTGGTGCAGAATCCAAGAATAATTGTTTCGACAGCGGAAGCAAACAACTCTGAGGTAAGAAGAAAACAACTTCTTGTTCATGGGGCAAACGCCTCACATTTTCCCCCAAGAAAATACTGATTAGGATACGAGGGGTACTATAAAGCTGTGTACATTTCATAATAAAATAGCGATAGATCACAGTAACAACAAATATCATGCCTAACATTCTGTTGTTCCACTGATAAAATATGCTCTCTCGTTTACAGGCACTAGTTCCAAATAAACTAAGGAAGTTGCTACACATTGAAAAGAATTCATAGTCCTGAACATAACCACTCTATTCAAAATCTATCAAATAAATTTAATTCGAAATTAATTAAATCAACTACACTGTCTGTCCGAATATTGTATTTAGTGAACATTTGTTTTTCAGTTTCATAAGACAATAATGTTAATAGATTAAATGAGTTATAAGTGAAAATAAGAATTTGAATTATTACAATGTTTATTCATATCAGTATCTGATGTTGAAGTATCGCTTGTTTCAGTTTTCTTAATATGTATATTTTCCTTAAGCGTTGCAACGGCAGTGATACGCGGTTAACCTGTGTGATACCGAGCTACCCCGACACTTCCAATAGAAGCAAGAGACAGGCTTCAGAGATAAAGAGAGCTAACTTAATAATCGACATGGATGGTTATCTCATTGAAGGGGGAGAAATAGTTTACTACCCGGATCCTGTGTACTTTGAATTTAATGAGACGGACAGGATTATTGACGTAAGAGCCAGTACATCATTGACAATAAAGGTGATGAACTTGAGGTTTATATTTTGTTCCTACTTCGGTATTTTTAAGGCTAAATAGTACATACAGTACAAGTGTGTGTGTGTGTGTGTGTGTGTGTGTGTGTGTGTGTGTGTGTGTGTGTGCGCGCGCGCTTCACGTGCGAGACGATGTTGATGATTTTGACACTTTCTTTCCATTCATGCTCATGATGATGAGAGTTTGGTCAACTGACGTAACCATTCTAAATGCACACCTTCCTGTGAACAAAATATGATATTGTTGTCCTCCCACAGGGTGCTAGTCTCGACCTAGCGAGCGATAAAGAAGATGTACGCATACTTTTGGGTTCCAACGGCCGATGTGACATCCTTACATTCGAAATGGATAGGTTGACCTGCGAATTACCCGATAAAGAACCTGGTGCGGGAGACTACAATGGTAGTGTTACGTCTGATGGTGTAGAAGCATTGCCAGCTGTGGTCGTAAGTTATAGGCATGGTGTATAATTTATCATTAGAAATTTGTACTTTATCTGTTTTTATTAACATGAATACATAGAATTGAGGTCACTTTCTTCTAAAAACATCAATCCTGACTCTTTGTCACATGTTAGAAATTCAGTACGGTAATATTACTATGTTTAAATGAAAGGAAGCAATTAATATCCATTTATTTTTAAAAAATCTTAAAAATGAATGTTATAATTTATCTGGAAAGTAATTTCATCTTGACTGCCAGCCGTCTATTATCTCCTGTTATGCCAAATATCATCACCTTGAATTGCACTTGTCCAACAGAACCTGAATCTAGATTCTTCACTGTAAATGCATGTTTCATTAAAACTCTTATGGGTAATTACTTCGAAAACGGCTCTCATTTTCGCAGATACTTCACGGCAATAATTTAGAATTCAGACCTGGGTTCGTGCGCTTCGCAGGGCGTGGGTTACAGCTGCATATCATCATTATCATCGCGGTAGCTGTTGGCGTCGCGGTGCTGTTAATGTTCGTGATCCTGGGCGTTGTGGCGTACAGACGAAGTCGTGGGAGTCTCGATAAGATGGTACAGGAAGTGGAGATGATTGAGAAGCAGATACAGACAAGAGCTGAACGAGGTAAAATGCAAAGAATAACGTCGTATCACAGATTGCATGAAATATCCAGAAACAAGATAATGCCGTTTGTCAGCACTCAAGACTACCTGATGAACGTGATGTTCGTTGGACTAGATGAACAACCTCCCACTACCGATCCCGAGGTGAGCAGATAGACAGTGACATTGATATTTGTTTATAATATCACCATACCTTTTCACACATATGTCCCACTATTTAAGTGAAGTATTGCGAATCTGTCACTGAACGTACGTTTGCTTTAAAAAATAGACCCATTTCACACACTGGAACCAGCCTTAGGTCCAGCCCTTACTCAAATTTCGCTGACCCAAGATTCTTTAAAAGGGAGCCAATTGGCCTCTTCGTGTAAAAAAGAAGAAGATATTTTGCCCTTTTTTTTCTTGTTACACACCGCATATATGCAACATTTCCCTCCTATTTCATCCATGAACTTTAAACCTAAGATGCATAATTCTTTCCCTTACCATGACCCAGACGCGACATATAAGCCTTACCTTCATCCTTATCTATTTCCGATAAACCGTCAGTAATCATGGTAATGTCGCCATTATCTGGCAAGACTGTCATGTAAAATAAAATGAAGGAAGTATATAGAGCAGCCGTTATGATGTTGTAAACGTACCCATAGTAAGACAGTGTTTGTATATATGAGATTTTTATTATCATACAAGTGAAGGTGATTGAAGACCCACGAAGGGATAACAAAACACTTGCCACTTACAAAACTATTGCTCTAATATTCTGATTTTGATCTTGAAGCTACATGTATAAACATATTGACAGGCGCGCTTTAGTATGTTAGTATTAACATCATAAAGTGAAAACTTTTTCATCCAGGAACGGGTCTAGAAATTTTACAAAATGGGGACAGAACTCCGTGAGTTTGGTGCAGACTGCGAAGCTGAGCTTTCCCCCTTTTAAATGAACAATTCTAAGTCTGTGAATGCCTTATATACGGGAATTATATAGTCGCACCTAACAGACTGCATCGGATCCGACACTGCTCATTTATGAAACAATTTTGCTTTATTACACTTACCTTAGGACTGTGATGACAACGTGGAACGGGCCATGGTGGCATTTTCAAGTCTCCTGAGCAAGAAAGACTTCATTATCCCATTTATCAAGAAGCTAGAGGAGGAAAGACACACTAACAACCGGGCTAGGTGAGTCTTGGGGATAAACGCGTGGACGCTGCGATTAGACACACAACAGCGGACGGTTTTCAGTGTTTAGATTGCAAAACACTGATATGAAATATACTTCATCAATGTATAACTGTAAGTCGACAGTTGACTACCTAACCTATTTAGCCCATGACATGAATAGGATATAGGATTCTCATATTTGTATCTAATTTGATATATTTTGTGCATTTCTGCATGTGTGTTACACAAAGGTTACAATATGCGTCAAGAAGCTAGGATAATATGGTGGGTTGATTCTCAACACACTTGACATCCGGGCTTGATGTTCAATGGTAGTAATATAATTCAACTGCTATTAGTCGTAGTGTCAAACGTCGTTCTTAGCATAAATTCACCACGAATGGATTTGAAACGCCGCCGTCTGTCCTATAGCTATATCCAGTGTTTGCACTGTTTGACATATTGATCGGAGTAATGTTTTGAAGGGTACAGATATTTTTGTTGCTATGTATCTAAAGGCACCTTTCGATGAAAAAAGAAAGTAATGGAACCACTCATGTATTAGAGAATCCTTTTTCGTTTCAGAATTTATTCTAGAATTTATTATTCATTTTTTCCTTTTTTTGGGGGGGGGCGGGGGCGGGGGCGGGGAGATTATCCAGCCTTGGAATTTTCCAGAGCTTCATTGTTTCACCCCTTTTTGATGACAGTCCATAAACACATAAATCGAAGAAAACCTTTAAAAAGACTGTTGCTGAATGTAAGTGGCACTGTGTCTTTGCACTTTCAAATAATATGTTATATTTAGGGCTGTTGTAGCATCCTCAGTAGGGTTTGTCGAGCTAGGATAAATGATTCCATTTGTTTGTAAGAATTTCAAGTATTTCATTAGTAAATTCCTATGTGCCCTTATTTGCACCTTTTTACGAAAACGTTTATAGAATTCGCTTGAATAAAAGATAACAATCTTACTTATGTTACCTCACAGTATTCCATGATCTCCAGCTCGACATGTCAGAGATCAGAACGCTGGTCACACAACATAAGATGCCGTTTGTTAGCACTCAAGACTACCTGATGAACGTGATGTTCGTGGGACTAGATGAACAACCTCCCACTACCGATCCTGAGGTGAGCAGATAGACTGTGACATTGATATTTGTTTATAATATCACCATATCTTTTCACATTATGTCCCACTATATAGGCTATGGTCACAAATAGAAAATTGGCCTGCTCGGCGACCGGGCGGCGAGTTTTTAGCCAATTTCGCCCGGTCACCGAGCGGCAGCCGCCCAGGCACTGCTTGTTTTGGGGGCATCGGTGGGTCGCCGCTGAAGTTTTAGCGCGCAATTAAAATTCTGGCGGCGCCTGCTCGATTTTACTCACCGCCCAAAACACGCCCGGTGCATATCAGGGCGCATATCAATCGATGACCGACTATTTACCCCGAATAATCTACTTTTCGAAGCTGCTTTATAATAAAAGGTATAATCTAGGTTTTAGGTTCTAGTCTAGGTTCGTCGGGCGACGCAATCACTGGGGTAATCGCCCTCACTCGGCTTGGCGCGATATTCGAGTATTGGCTGCAAATCGGAGAATTAAACCGAATTAGAAACGGCTAGAACCTAGACTAAATAAAAGGCCGCCGAGCGGTCGCCGCCCGGTCGCCACCCAGTCGCTGTTGGGCAATAGATCAGTCACTGGGCGGTGAATTCAAATCGGTCAGCGTCTGGACGGCGCCTGCTCGATTAGGTCGGTACCCGGGCGGCGCCCATCCGGCCACCTGGCGTGTTTTGGGCGGCGAGTAAAATCGAGCAGGCGCCGCTGGAATTTTAACTCCGCACTAAAACTTCAGCGGCGACCGACCGATGCCCTGAAAATCAGCGGTGCCTGGGCGGCTGCCGCTCGGTAACCGGGCGAAATTGGCTAAAATTTCGCCGCCCGGCCGCCGAGCAGGCCATTTTTTGATTTGTGACCACAATGTCAGGCCCTCCTCAGCGTGCTGCACAAGAGACAACAGCTAGATTTTTGCACAAAGTTTTCTAAAAGTCCACATGTATTTTTTGCAGTTTTCATTAAATAAAAAAGCCCAAAGCACAAGAGAAAACCAATGGAGCCGAAGAAAAAAAGCTGTATTATTAATGGCCACAGTGGGGTAACCACATAAATATAACCAGGTTGTCGGTGAAAAATATTCCCGGAGGAGCCCAGTGGTCCGCCGCCAGTACGCATTTATATCTGCAGGGTCCTACCAATCACCGGTGGGCTACCGGCCGATTTCTTTAAAATCGTTCGATGGCCGGTGGGAGACCGCCAAATCGACCGATAACCGGTGGGAGACCGTCCGATGGCCGATGGGAGACCGCCAAATCGCCTGATGACTGGTGGGAGACCGTTCGGGAATCGGTAAGTCATCAGTCGATTACTGCCCGGTCGCCGAGCGGAGAAGCTCCCTCGATTTTGCCCAGTTTTGACTTAAATCGATCGGAGACCGACAGGAAATCGACAGGGCGCCGCCCGAGCATCGCTAGGGCTTTACAGCCCGCTCAACATGCTCCAAGAATCGCTGGGCGATGCCTAAATTCCAGCGGCGACCGAGCAGGCTAGAAATCGGGCGGTCGCCGCTTTTATTTGTGGACCGTAGCCTTAACTGAAGTATTGCGAATCTGTCACAACGTATGTTTGCTTTAAGAAATAGACCCATTTCATACACTGGAACCAGCCTTAAGTCCAGCCCTCACTCAAATTTCGCTGACCCAAGATTTTTTAAAAGGGAGCCAATTGGCCTCTTCGTGTAAAAAAAAATGATATTTTGCCATTTTTTGAGTTCTTGTTACACACCGCACATTTCCCTCCTATTTCATCCATGAACTTTAAACCTAAGATTCATAATTCTTTCCCTTACCATGACCCAGACGCGATATATAAGCCTTACCTTCATCATTATCTATTTCCGATAAACCGTCAGTAATGTCGCCATTATCTGGCAAGACTGTCATGTATAATAAAATGAAGCAAGTATATAGAGCAGCCGTTATGATATTGTAAACGTACCCATAGTAAGACAGTGTTTGTATATATGAGATTTTTATTATCATACAAGTGAAGGTGAATGAACACACACGAAGGGATAACAAAACAGTTGCCAGTTACAAAACTATTGCTCTTATATTCTGATTTTGATCTTGAAGCTACATGTATAAACATATTTGCAGGCGCGCTTTAGTATGTTAGTATTAACATCATAAAGTGAAAACTTTTTCATCCAGGAACGGGTCTAGAAATTTTACAAAATGGGGACAGAACTCCGTGAGTTTGGTGCAGACTGCAAAGCTGAGCTTTCCCCCTTTTACATGAACAATTCTAAGTCTGTGAATGCCTTATATACGGGAATTATAGTCGCACCTAACAGACTGCATCGGATCCGACACTGCTCATTTATGAAACAATCTTGCTTTATTACACTTACCTTAGGACTGTGATGACAACGTGGAACGGGCCATGGTGGCATTTTCAAGCCTCCTGAGCAAGAAAGACTTCATTATCCCATTCATCAAGAAGCCAGAGGAGGAAAGACACACTAACAACCGGGCTAGGTGAGTCTTGGGGATAAACACGTGGACGCTGGCGAGTAGACACACAACAGCGGACGGTTTTCAGTGTTTAGATTGCAAAACACTGATATAAAAATATACTGCATCGATGTATAACTGTAAGTCAACAATTGACTACTTAACCTATTTAGCCCATGACATGAATAGTGCATATGTTTTTCATGTTAGTATCTAATTTGATATATTCTGTGCATTTCTGCATTCATGTGCTTAATTTTACGGAAAGCTTGCGTATGAAATTGATACACAGTAAAGAGAAAAAGTGTAGGTTCACAGGCAACTCTATAGAGCAAACAATTTTTTTTTTGGGGGGGGGGGATTGGTTTTTGGAAAAAAAAATCACCATTTTCCTGAAGACGGAAGGAAAATAGGATTAAAAAAAGTTAATGCATAGTTTCACGTAATAACTTTTAATTTCAAGTGTTTTTTAAATTTATCTTTCTGATGATGAAAATGAGACTTCCGTGTATAGGCCTCTATGGAGATTTGCTGGGCAAATATTGAGTTTGCAGGCTAAATGACACCCAAACTCACAATTCCAGTTATAGCTCACGTCAATTTTACTTTAATTTTACTGGTAATATCATTTATGGTTGAAATTGTTTTCGCAAAAACATTTACATACCCTACTCCCTCTAACATCCATCATGCAGAGTCAACATTGCATCTCTGATAGCTGCAATCCTGGTGACTGAGGGTAAACTTACATACCTGACGGAGTAAGTGGTACAATTGCATAAGGAGCTTAAAGATCGTTGATTTTGTAAAGTCTTAACACCCTTCTGCTTGTCGAGCAATATAGTATTAACACCTTTTTACATTTCAACCACAAAAGTCTTGATTGTGCGATGCACATCATTATACGATATCCATTCAATCAAGCAATGTTTTTCAAGACACAAGAAAAAATCAAAATTT
Organism: Eucidaris tribuloides; assembly: GCA_001188425.1. Taxonomy (NCBI): domain Eukaryota; kingdom Metazoa; phylum Echinodermata; class Echinoidea; order Cidaroida; family Cidaridae; genus Eucidaris; species Eucidaris tribuloides. The sequence goes on from JZLH01S0501674.1 coordinate 109,676, forward strand.
TACAATAATGTCACTAACAAATGATTTTACTAGTAAGTAGAAACTCGTTACTGCAGTTGAGAGTAAAAATTCATTTATATTACTGCACCATTTGCAGGCCATCAGAAAATAGCACATAACCTCAATGCTTATTTAGAAATTGACGATTGTTTTTGACAGTGTGTTGTTTGACCTAATGGATGAAGAGATCGAAAATGCTGCTGAGGTTGGTCGAATGAAATCACTCTTCAAAAGGTAAGCAAAAACAAGTGACACAGCTTAGTTGTTAGCCTAATTACTACATTTTGGTTCTTCCTATGTCACTGATAGTTATCCCAATGTTCAATAGCTCAGCTGTTCGAGGACAGTGTTAAGGTTTAACATAAGTGACATCAGAGACTTGAAAATTGAAATGGAATGCAACAACCTTCTAAGGCAAAGTAATAACGGGAACAGGTCTTTGGAATTATCACTCGCCACCCAACGTTTCCACCCAATTTCTGAAATGGAACGATTAAAAAGCAGAAGAATCGTCAACTAGAGGGTGAAAATTAGGTAGTCTACGACTTCTGTATATGCAAAAGACATAACATAATAATTCTGTTGTTTTTTAAGCTGAACTCACCTGTCATGCTAATTATACAAAAACGGGCACTGGTTGTAGTTTTTCACTTCTTTATCTAAACTTCACCCCAAGGTCCAAACCAAACATTGAGGTTGAAAGTATGGATGATTATTTTTGAAACACAGTGTCATAGTGACAGAGTATTATAGTCCTCTGTCATACAAGTACTTCTTATGTTTTATTTAACATGTATGTATAAACATGTGCATATATGTTTCACATACTCATCGCATATATGATTATAACAGCCTTAATACCTTTACTGTAATTATCATCAATATCACGGTAATTATCAATATCATCGTCATTATCATCATCACCACCACCACCATCATCATCATCATCACCATTACCACCACCACCACCACCACACATCATCAATTTACCTAATAATACAGTTTTCAAAATAATTACCAACCTTCACAGAACTGAAACCATTCTGGAGAAACTTCTTTCTAATTGGATCGCACTGTGCATGTATGACTTTATTAAAGTAAGTTACAACTGGACTTTTGTTTTCTTTAAATATGAGAGGACAGAATCGAATTTGTTAGGGAGAGACAATTTACATTTTGTTAGTCCTATCTGTCCTTGAATTCTGATTATGCTTTTCTATTATGGATGTGGTTGTTTACACGGTATACTAAATGTGTGAGGGTAATTTACAAATTTAAATCATGCATTATATGTATGATATAAACCATATTGCAACAATAAAATCCATACACATCAATTGTAACTTGACTTCGTGATCACTTCCATATATTTATTTCTAAAATAAATACCATTAACATCACCTCTCTGTAGGTATGTTTAACATGTCATGTATGCAGCTGATTCATACATAACGTAGTATGTTTCGGAAGTATGAATATTTTGAATTATCAGTCAATTTTTATGGAATGAAAACTAAATTTTCTGAACTTAAATTTCAACATATTTTTACCATTGAATTTGAACGTATTTTTACCTTTACAGTAGAAATAAAAGAGATGCAAGCACTGTGCATTATTTCTGAGACACAAACATCCACGGAAAACCAATCATGGTGACTTTTATTAACAAGTATAATTACATGACGTCAAACAGGAAGAAAATCAAATACATGTTACCCAATATTGTGTTATATTGTAGACCATAATAATAGCCATGCAGTTATATAGAATTCATGTTCTTGGTTGTATGAAATTTCGTCTCTTCATCTGTGTGTGTGCAGCGGCACGCAGCGCAAGCCCTGTACATGTTGTACCAAGCCATCCAGATGCAATGCGAGAAAGGACCTGTGGACGCCATCACGGGCCAGGCCCATTTCTCTCTCAACTTCGACTACATTCTGGACGATGAGGTCGAATTTCAGGAAGTGGTAAGAAATATATTAACACCTATACATTAATTTCATAACATTTCTTACAGTATGATTACTCACTCACCAAACGTAAAAATCCGTTGCCAAATATAATTTGTAAATTTAACAGGTCTGCATCATCCCTCGATAACTTGAGTGTGTCATAACACAATACGAAACCTCATTCACATGGATCATCCACTCTTAAAATAAGTAGGGTTTAATCACCATTGCACTTATTTTAGATCTTATTTCATAAATAATAATTCGTTCTTTCTTGTTTCCTGTTATCATGGGTAGACTCTGGCCATTATGACCGAGAATAACGGGTTGAATTCGTATGTAAAAGTATTGGATGTAGACTGTATCACACAGGCCAAACAGAAGATACTAGATGCACAGTACCGGAGGCAGCCTTCTGTTCAACAATACAGGGCTCATGAGATGGATCTAGGTAAGTGAACCAAACATGAAACATTAATGGACCGCAAAATAATGGAAAAGTTTACTTAAGCATTGTATACATAGATTGTCATATTGCACACTGTGACAACCACATATGCATACGATTATTGATTTCCTAGATTAATCAAGAGTTGTTTCCGATAACTTTGCTTGCATTGACTGTTATTAAAATGTGTTTTTATGAATAGTTTTAAACAATGGAAAGATATGAGATCTTACAAATCGACTTCTTATTTAATTTGTTCACTGAAGTATGGCTCCTGGATATGGAACAAGACGAGTGTTAAGAGACCATGATGACAACAACGCAAGAAACCGCGGTGCCATCCAGATTAATACCATCAAGGGCTGTGGCGTAAGTTGATGTCACTCAGTTATAATGAATACGTTTGTCTTATTTGATTTTACGTAGATGAATGAAGCGTCTTCTAGAAGATCATGACATTCATGCTGACATTTTTCTGCCGATTGTGTTGACTCAGTTGGTAGAGCGTCCGCCTCACAACCGGGAGGTCGGGCGTTCGAGCCCGTTTAAACCCCGGCCGCGTCAGACCAAAAGACGTTAAAAGATGGGAGTTGCTGCCACCCTGTTTGGCGTTCAACGATTTAAGGGATAGAGCAACGTCGATCTGGCACTGCTCAGTGGCTGCCGAGCCCACGATCAATTGGGCAAAATGATTTTTCGGATGATTTCTATTTGTGATTTCTGTTTCGAATAAAATGTGGATTATTATTATTATTATTGTTATTATTATTATCACTATTATTATTATTATTGTTATTATTATTATTATTATTATTATTATTATTATTATTATTATCATTATTATCATTATTATTATTATTATTATTATATAGTTCTATAGAGCTATTAATTATAATACAAGAAGATATAAAAGTCTACATGTAAAAGGAGATTATATCATGATAGGTAACACTGAATAAGGATTTGTAAGTGATGATCGTGAAGATTTCGCACTTTGACATGTTTGAGTTAAACAGGCAAAATAAAACATAAAGCTACAACGTGTATCATGGAACAGAGCTTGAATGGAGAAACGTGGCAAGTAGTGTTTCAAAAGAATCCAAAATAAATCACTGTTTATGCAAAATTTTCGACAGGGCTGGATTATAAATATACCTGCCCTAAAACTGCATTGATTTTTTATATGGTAATTACTCCATTTTTTTTATCCTGCCAAGCTGATTGACGATAGCCGAGTCGCATTGGTGAAGAAGGTAGAAGAGTCCAAACTTGGGAGAGGTGGTGCAATTAATTCTGAAGTCTTTGCACCGGGGAAGGAAACTTTTCAAGTTTGTAAGTATATTATGTGACTGTTTTGAATTCAATCAATATGACAAATATCAATATATTTTAAAGTCTCAATCATAGCATATTTTTAAAAAATGGGCAAATTACGTACCGCGTAAATTACCCTTAGCGCTCTGTGTACTCCAGCTGAGAATGTCAGGCATCATTTTAAATCTGTGCACAGCAATTAAATGAAACTTCTATCGATGTATGAATGTGAGATAGGGTAATCCTTTTTTTTTTCATTTTGTTTGTAGATGATCGTCGGGGCTTCGTTGATACGCGCTCCCGTGACTACAGCAACGTGGATCTTCAGAAGGAACGTAAATTGTGGCATTTGGTACGTTGATAATCCACTAGCATCCACTAACACTCTTTAAATGACTCAATTTCCTCATATACCCGTGTCAATTCCCACATCTTACCACGGCAATGTTCTTTTATTGTATAATAAACTGCTTCAAATGATCATCAAAGGCAATCCGAAGACACGATTCTCATGCTAAATGGTCAACCTCTGAATGTGAAGGTCATAGAAGGTCACATAATGCCCGTTAGCTGTTTTGAGACGACATGCAAACGTAAGCCGTAAGGTAAAAACAACATATCCGTGATGCATTAAGCAAACTGAAAAATTTACAAGTGTTAAGGGCCAGCGGCGTCGATCCATGTTTCGGAGGTTGGGGGGGGGGGGGGCAAAAGTGAAAAAGTCCCTAATCGGCTCTGTACGCCAACTTGCAATATAGAATTTTGCGCTCGGAGCGCGCCGAAAAATTGACAATTTTGTATGTCTAATAGTATTTTTATGCGATTTTTTATGGTTTTATAGTGCTTTCCAATGATTTTTAAAACATATATTTGCATTGCATATTACGATTTTTCACTTTGTCAAAATTATTGGGGGCAAAACGATATGTTGGCCCTCCCAATATTTTCATGGGGCGATCGCCCCCCCCCCCAGGATCGACGCCACTGTGTAGGGCATAATTTCATTTCTCCACATCTGAATGGAACTAAAATATTACAATATTACAATTCCTTCCCCCATATCTGAATGAAATTTGTACCAGTCAAAAAAATTAATTTGTGATGGCTGTTTTGAATATTGTGTAAACAAAGTGACACATATACTGTACATGCGTGTTGCGTCATTCTGTAGTTTGTACAAAAATGTCGAGATCAAGTATAAATTAACCAAAATAAGCAATGTTATGATATACCACATGGCATCGGACGGTTTTGGATAGTCTCTGTACATTATTGACAGGTCCCAGAAGATGCTACAAATACTTTCAGGTCTGATGAGAAGGGATCGACCGTTCAGCTGAAAGCAGAACTCAAGAAGGACTTGTCGGCTCCTCAGCTTCTTGTTATGAAGGTAAAACGTTCTCCACCCTAGCCCACACATATTGTGTCCGTTGGATCAGACCTTCTAAATTTTTGGTTGATTGCAAGGATTATCAGTGACGTGTAAAAAAAATAGTCTTGGTTCATGTTTGGGTGATAACCATTTGAATCTTTTAAAGTTGGAAAATCATCTTACTTAGAACACATCGCCTCTATTTTGTAATAATTATTTGCTTTTCGGAATCTACTTAATTTAAGTCTGAAAGCCATGTGCTCTTGAATATAAGTATTGATTCTGGAAATATGATTTTTTTTTAAAGGAGCAGTGTGGCAACAAATTTTGCAAAAGTAACTTCTGCAGATTGTTCAGTAAATTATAGATTCCGTGTTGAGGTTCAAACTGTTCTATTTTCAGCCTAAATACTATTTTGTGTTGTTTAAAGTACTATAATACTTTAGCTACTGAATACTCTAAATACGGTACTTGACATGCTTAAACCTTTTGGCGCTAATGTTGCATCCGTGCACATATGGACAATTAAATGGAACAACCGTAATAATTACTTTCTCGTTCATCTTTGTATCTTTGTACAGGAGACACTTAAAAAAAAAGAGCTAGAGTGTTTATGTAACATTCACAGAAAAAATAAAATTTTCAATGCAGCAACAAGGAAAGCAAAATTCCAAGAAAATATGAAAAGAACAATAATTGTCATTATGAACCCCTCACAATAAATTCACCGTGTAAAGGGTTAAATAAACCTGCCTCTCTCTTACAGCTCCTGTATACTCTCGGTTTCGTATATTCTCTGTTAATATACATGTACACTTGCAGCCATTCCATTTTTGCAATGAATTCGACCCATTTCCCACCTACACCCCTGAAAATATAACCAACCCCAAAATATCTCATCTTTGCTGACATTCAGAACACCATCGACCCGTTCCTCAATGACTTTTTGGATTCAATCTTCAAACAACCAGAGAAAACGCCCATTCCCATCAAATATCTCTTTGACTTCTTCGATGCCAAGGCTCAGGCGTACTCCAATTCTGACCATAAGGACCTTGCAGATGCATGGAAAAGTAACAGGTAATCTCAAATAATTACAAATAGACAATACAAAGTAAAGAACTTCCTCACTTTTCTCCAATTTGCCAGCTACGTTTACCAGTATAAAACTATTTTAAATGTATTATTTGTTATCGATTTGTCTTGAAGCAAACATATTTTGAACAATACAAGTGACCAGCAGTCCTTGTTCATAACGGAGATATTACTTTTCCACTGGATGGACATCTTGCGAATATAAATGGCTGTATTCAATATCATACATGTTTCGTGTCAAATCCAAGAGCTTACAAGCATTTATATTTTCCTTTTCCGTACTTGTAGTCTTCCCCAACATTTCTGGGTGACGTTCCTGGCCCACCCGTCGTACATCTTTGATATGCGTCAGTCTCGTAGTGCTGATCAGTGTGTGTCTGTTCTCACCAACATGCTGGATAATGCCTGTAAGAAAATCATACCACAGAAGAAAGAGGTACGTTTACTATGTACTGCATGTATTCTCACGTTCCAGACATTTTACTCGAGTACATAATTAAGTTTGATCTACCATTTTTACATTGATATCCAATTGTGATTTTGTTCATATTACTGCCAATATTCCACAAAAGATATGATAGCATCATCTTGGTAGTAGAATAATATTGAGATAGAATGTTACATTATTGCTCTTAAACGTAAGGAAAATTCAGAAAAATGGGTTACAGTTATTTAATTTTTAATTTCCTTTCAAGTATCAGGAGAAAACTTACCTGTATTGTTAATATGTATATTTTATCACTCACTAATTTTCTTTAGGATGCATCTCTGAACCGGGTCGTGTATCTCAAGAATCTGCCTCGTTACATCAAGATGATCAGTGCCTACTACAAAAGCGTTGCTAAGCAACCAAACGTTGAGAAAGTCCACGTGCAAGATGAGCTTCACCGCATCTGTTTGGTAATGGGTTCAAATTTAGATAATAATAATAATTATAATCATAATAATAATAATAAAGGACATTTATATTACGCAGATACTATAATTACATACTGCTCATTATAATATAATTATTTGCGTATATATATTACATGTAACAAACATAATTCAAGTTAAATTCCAATAAACAAATGAGCTTTTATCCTGTTACGGGAGGTGATTGCCTTACAAACAGTGGAAGATTATTCCTCAGATTTGGGGCAGCATTAAAAATGCCCTATCACCACGGGTAGCTTCTGACTTTCCTGATGGATGCTTCAGTAGTGTGTTATTTTGAGAACTTTGGAGGCGGTAGTGCATTCGAATAGATGATTCAAATAATTATCATTTGTACAGTAGTGGATATGAGGTGGTGACAATGGTTACTGTGCCCTGTAATTCCTCTGAATAAAAACATAAAACCCAAATTTCGGTCAGAAGATATAAAGAAATTCGGGCAAGGTCTAGTAAAATGTTAGGTAGAATAATTTCGGGAACATGCAGGAAATAGTCTTTAGTACTATTATCATTTTCCCACAGCTCCTGATATTTATTATTATTCCTTACTTAAGTGGTGTCAGAAATGTCTGTGTCCCAGGCCTGCTATGATGCCACAAAATCATATTCGGAGTATGTCAGTTAGGATACAAAATTAGAGCAAGAATGTGCAATTCGGTATCCAATAAATTGTTCAATCCCCCTTTTCCCCACATAAAATTTGTGGGGGTTTTTGATTGAAATTTTCTCTTCCAATTGATAACCATAAATGAAGACAGTATTATTAAACGTAATACTAAGTTTGATTAAAGAATTCTACAATCACGTGCATTTGTAAAGGTTGATAATGTAAGAGTTTCACATTTAAACATGTTTCCTTGTTTTTTATGTATTATGATAAACGTTATGACCGACAACTTGTGTAGCTTCGTATGGAATCAATCTAAATAATGTTTACACTTTAAGCCGGTGCTGTCGAACACATGTTATCTTCTGTTCAAATAAGAAAGTACATGAAATTCCGTCCAGGTTGGATTTACATTTTCATTAATGTATATATTTGTGTTTCAACTCGCATGGATCTTCAAGCATTTAATCCTTTCTTTTTAACAAAACATAATTTCTCTGTGAGATAAGCAGGAGAATTATCTTTTGAATGAGAATGAAATTTCAATACATGGTTATCCTGTAACATAAATTGTTGTGTTTTACCTTCAAATACTCATGTAGGTGTTCAGTGGTGTATGTAGCCGTGTCGGTGCACTCACTCAATTGTACCATTTCACCAAGTACGACGCAGGAGACATGGTGAGTACAAATTATTTTATTTCTTTTCATATCCATGCAATAACACATCCATATATTTCTCAAGAATTTCTTCTTTATGTATTTTATGCACAACTCCATAACCACTCACAATCTGTGTTCCTACATTGCAAATGTTGCACATTTTAATGTAAGTTCCATGTGTTGCATGTAGTGTATTTCAAAAGTTATTAGTTGTGTCATTTGATTTGATAATACAAGACAGTGTGTCTTCAAAAATGCACATACTCCATCAAACACTCGAAAACCAGATGTAATTTTATTTCATAAAATAACATTCTCAGCGATAAGCCAATGTAGCACAACTTCTGCAAATTACAAGAATTTGACGCTGTTATTGTATGAACTGATGTTATATGTATTATTTTTCACAGGTTAACATTAACTAAGTCTATATCAATTTGTCGATCTTTGTCTACTCAGCTGGACCCTGTCAGAGAGATCATGGAACAAAGTATCCTCCCAGGAGCTGAAAGAACTAGAAGAGATAGATATACCTAAAAGGAAACTATAACATTCAGCAGACCATTGTTCAACTACGTTTATTATTTTCTGAAGCCATGACTACAATTTTCTTTGTACAACACATGACAGAAACACGTTTAAATTCAGCTTAATTGTCAAATACTCAGAATATGAAATTATAGTGATGGTGAACAACTGTTATATTAATGGAATTGTCATTTATATGCCAAAAGAATCACTGCATTAATTGTCATCCATATTCATTTCGTGATAAAGCGTAGGATACATATTGGTTTTATGCATTTCTCTGAATTGTGCATCGCGTTGGTAACTTGTTTGAGATGTTAATAAGTAAAATCCAAATTTAAATGCTAAATGAACATTAAAAATGGGTTATCATTAATGTTAAAGAATTAAATAACAATTAACTGTACCGGATATGTCTTAAATATATACATTCTTTGAAAACATATTGATAAAACATTTATCATTATGCGATCTTCTTCATATCATTATCATAAATCATGTCATTACATCTCTACATTTAGTGTATAGGGTGTCAAATATTATATTTCGGTCATTGTGATCATGTTTACATAGTGAAATTTGAAAATGCTGCAATGAGATAGGACACAGAAATATTCCAAGATTATAGTTTATTTGCACGCGTATATGTACTAGCAAGTGTATACTTCTATACTTTAACATAAATGTGTGTTTGCCTAATCGTGCTGGTATAGTACAAGAAGGTTATATGTAGTATACTATCATGATGTCGTAAGAACAAACACTTTATGAAATAAAGAGTCAAACAATTAAATTATAGTCACTGCATAGTTTTGAGCGTCAAACTGTTCGTTGCACTTAATACGGTGTATCAATGATTCAAACATTCACTCTTTCATTTGAAGAAACTTGAAAGTTTGTGATTTTTAAAGTCCAGGATGATCTACAGATGTAAATGTACTATGTGGTCATTTGTATTTTTTGCCACTTTGTATACTTTACTTTAAAGATTATGTAACAAATGATTGAAATAGTTAGCCATAGTTGAAAATACTACGATGAAAATGCAGAGTGCCTTTAAAAATTGTAGACTTAACCTTACAGTATGTCAAGCCATTTATTTCGCCCTCCCATTTTAGCAACCGGGTTTGATATTCCGGACCTGTCAACTACGCTTTCTTTTAAAATTCCGAAAATCAATGTCAAAAGGGAAATGACTTGATAATTAATGGTGATATAAGTATTAATGGTTGAAAAGGTTAATCAAGTTCGTAGCAATTTAATCTGATAATGACGTTGTCTTTAATGATCTAAGAATTTCATTGTATTATGTTTGTTCGTCCATCCTGCCAGAGGCGTCGATCAGGGGAGGGGGAGGGAGCAGGGGGACGATTGCCCCACCAATGAAAATATTGGGGGGAGTTGCCAAACATATCGATTTCCCTCCCCCCCCCCCAATAATTTTGACAACTTGAAAACAAATATGCAATACAAGGATATGTCTAAAAAGCATTGAAAAACACTATAAAACAATTCAACTTA
>JZLH01S0501674.1:138464-153739 GCA_001188425.1 Eucidaris tribuloides
TAGATCTTTCTGTTGTTACAAACCCTGCATTTATTCACGCTTCATGGCTCTGACCACATTCCTACTGAGGATGTCGCGGTGCAAGCTCCTCACTCTCACAAGTCAGCCATCACATCCACCACAAGTGGAGTTGGACCGTCGTTATCACACGTTGGTGGAGCTACAGCCAGGATCCCTATTGCGTTAGGTTTATCGTGAATACTGCCAGAGTCACATACCCAGGTCCACTTTTCTTTAAGAGTGCAAATTAGAACGTCTAGTTTGATACAGCCTCTTGCTGGGCGCTCCACACTGCGATAGACAATCGCACTCGCTGTGATGTTTGCATAGTATGTGGGTGGAACGTGCTAAGGGTGGATCAGGACATGGATGACGATACGTGCACCAGGTTAGGATGAGACGAGTCAGTGCATGTACATCTGAATGGGAGAACAGTAGCCAGCTGCGTTGAGTACAGCGAATGACACATTCATCTATCATTGGCAGTCCCGGCGCATGCACTAGTTTAAAGCTAATGTCGACACACCGCTCGACTCTTAAGATGGAAGACAAAATAGATAAAGTCGAATTTAGCCACTTAATTTCTCAAATACGGTTGATTAAGTACATACCTGTTTGTATTGATTGGCAACTGCTTGCCAATTTAGAGGAACAATGTGGACAAATTGTTGCCACGTATATAAATATACATCCTATAACAAGGACTTTATTACCAAAAAACAATATCGTATAAAAATATTCAACTACGTTAACTTTATTGATCCCACTGATAGATCCTTCATCCTAGAAGGTAATGATCAGATAGCTGCGCTGATACTTGTGGTTTTGATGCCAAACGGAACACCTGGAAGCATGAGCTACACTGTTGAGATCTGAAAATAATTCCGTCATTTCTCGTCTGCTCGCCCGTCGTCGGGCCCCTTGGTGTTTATCATTTGTGATTTCTTTGATATATTGATTATGTAATATACGTAATAATTCGCCATGGGGTAAAATGATACTTTTGTTTTTATTCAAAAACTCAACCTGTAGTGGTGGTGGTAGTAGTAGTAGTAGTAGTAGTAGTAGTAGTAGTAGTAGTAGTTAGTTGTGGTGGTGGTGTGTGTGTGTGTGTGTGTGTGTGTGTGTGTGTGTGTGTGTGTGTGTGTGTGTGTGTGTGTGTGTGATGGTTGATTTTTGAATAAACAAAATATCATTTTACCATGCAATTATTACTTATATTACAATAATCATAATTAATACAAAAAATCACAATGATAAAAACACCAGAAATGACCGGGAATTATTTTCAGATTCAACAGTTAGCTCCATGTTCCAGTGTTGTTTGGCATAAAAACACAGTATCAGCTATTGACAACTTACCTTCAGATGAAGGATCTATCAGTGGGATCAATAAGTTGTTATGACTAGTTGAATATTTTTATACATATTTTTTTGTAATAAGTCTTGTTATAGGATGTATATTTAATCGTGCAACATTTGTCCACATTGTTACTTAAATCTGGCAAAGTTGAATCAATACAAAACAGTTGTACTTAATCAACCGTAATTTGAAAATTAAGTGCTAAATTCGATTTATCTATTTGTTCTTCATTTAGATCGAACGGTGGTCACATCTAGCTTTAAATATGTCCATCTGCAAGATGATGAATCGTGTCATCTTACTAACGCTGCTACTCTTCTCCATTCAAGATGTACATGCAGCACCTCTCTCATCCTACCTGGTGACGTCATTCATCAGTCCTGATCCCACCCTTCCATTCAACCACATCACTATCAACAACATCACAGGCGATGTCTACATTGGAGCTCAGCAAAGGCTGTATCAACTAGATTCTAATTTGACTCTTAAAGAAAATGTGGACACTGGAGTATGTACTGGCAGTAATTCAGATAACACTAACTGCAATAGGATCCTGGCTGTAGCTCCACCACCTGTTGATAGACTCATCACTTGTGGTGGATGTGATGGCTACTGTGAGATGAGGAGCTTGACGGACATCTCAGAGGATGTGGTCAGACATGAAGGTGATAATGCAAGGGTTGTAACAACAGAAGATCTACCCACAGTAGGTGTTGTTGCCTTGGGATCAAATGAAACTGACGAGAAAAATAATGCGCAATACTTATTTACAGGTGTGAGCTTTGATCAGAACAGTCCAAAAAATCAATTGAGTTTTTTGCGCAAGCATTCTCTAACAAACCTTATTTTTAAAAAACAAGTTACAACAGTTCCGTCTCTTCAAATAATTAACCTTTTTATACAAGTGTTAAAATGGCAGGGATATGCTTACTACGTGATTCAGAGAAAGGATCTGCTCAGAATGGATTTATTCAGGAGTAAAGTTGGCCGCATGTGCCCTAATTCCAATGATAATTGTCTTGACTCCTACGCTGAGATAGAACTCTACTGTACTGGTGAGGCTGTGAATACAATGTAATCCGAGCAGCTCATATTGGTCCCGCAGGATCACAGCTAGCTGACTCCTTGGGTATCAATCCTGATGATGACATCCTGTATGCTGTGTTTACTAAAGGAGATACCTCACCTGGGGTGTCTGCTCTGTGTCTGTATACGATGAATGATATCCAGGAGAGATTCCTAGATGTTGTACGTGGGTGTATTACAGGCAGCAACGATGCTGGAGCAGTAAATAGCTACTTGTTAGACAGTCAGTGTAGTGGAGTAAGTATGTAGCATTCTTATTGGAGTCAGATTACGTGTATTGGTATACTGGATTTGTATTCTAGAATAGAATATCACATATTTGTTTTGGTTTTGTATTGCTTTTGAAATGTTTTACATGGGTGTATCATAGACAACAGATAGCAATTTAAATCGTATTGTGACAATGTGACTTTTGTAATTTGATTCTCAATGTCGCGACTAATGTCTGAATGTAGACTATGCATTCAAGTATTCCTGGGTGTGTATGTATGTGTACATTTTTCTATATCCTTTGAAATTAAGAATAATGAGGATAATGACAACCAATTACAGGTCTAAAATTAAAGAGAATGTGCTTATCTGGATATATTTGTAAGTATAAATACATTGTACAACGTCAGTGATAGTAAATTATCGTGGCCAATTTTGATATTGATGCATTGGCGCTGAAGACATACGTCAATACTTGAACTTGTGAAGTTTAGTTTACTTGATCCAAGTAAACTATTATTTTAGGCACTAAGCAATATACTTCTAATGATATATTTGAGTCACAACTAATTCAAATACATGACCTAGTGTCTTTCCTCCCGCCAACTTTTACATATTCCACTCTTGCACACACAAAAATAAAGGTGCGCAGAACGTGCAACTTTGCGGAAATAGGTGCAGAGCAATTTCTGTCGCGGTATTCGAGCAATTCTGCACCTTTCACGCCTGAGCGCTCGCCCCACTCCATTATGTTTGCAAGTTTGTACCTTTTAGGTGTACATTAACGCAAATTAATGTATGTTTCTCTTCCGAAGCCTGGTGTGAGCTACTTCTACCATCTGTTTCTATGAATACAATTTCAATACGGAAAATGCAACTTGCATACATTATACTATTTTCTATGTCGGACAAGCTCAGACAAGCTTTCAGGTTGACACAAACAACCTTTGTTCAAAAGGTATGCATGGAATTTGAATATATTACGAAAACCGCCTATAGGGCCAAAGTTTGCACCTTAAAGGATGAAAATAATGCACCGTCGGCTTCAACACTATATAATTATGTGAAAATACACACCTTCACGGCCAGCGTGTTGGCCAAGTGGGTAGAGCGTCCGTCTCACATGCGGAAAGTCGCAGGTTCGAGCCCCGGCCCGGTAAGTTCATATTTGTACGACTTTTTAAATATTATTTTGTAAATGCCAACTGATAAAGTGTATTATAATGTAAAAACTATAAATAGCACTGGAATGAACGTAAATCGCGGTTCACACACTAAAACACGCAGAAGAATACTTTTATTTTCTATGGTGCAACTTTGCACCTTTTAGAAAGGTGCAAAGTTGCACTTCTAAAGGTGCTCCCAGTGAGACATTGGTCTGCACCTTTAAAGATGCAAAGTTTAGCCTAATTTTCTTAGTGTGTACTCCATCTTAAATGACATTGATTATTACACCCACCGATCGTATAATTTCATGTACAGGAGGTGTCCTTTACAAGAAAAATTGTTGTTTCCATTCATTGTTCAAGAAAAATATTGTGAAAAACTAGATATGCATCCGCCAGTGGTGAGATACTCCTGATGCCTTCTCCCCGTCTCACCAACTTTGCACCTTTAAAAGTGCAGACCAAGGTCACACTGGGGAACCTTTACGGGTGCGATTTTTCATTTTTCAGAGCTTTAACGTTGCAAAGTTGCATCTGTAAAGGTGCTCCCAGTGTGACATTGCTAAAGGTGCAAAGTTGAATCTATTTTTCTTATTGTGTTAGAGACGACACTCTATTGTTATGTTATAATGCCAGTTTGGATTTAGGGAGCTCTTCGAAAGACAAGACGCAGCACCCTTCCAATACACAGGTACAACTGAAGGAACACGCCGGTGTGTTATACCTCTGATGCCTTTCCGTCTACCCCAGCCCTCTACTTATTTATCCAGGGGACACCCCACCTCATATAGAATTGTTTATACAAAGTAATTGCATTTCTTTTTTTCAGGTTCAGGTGGGGTCCTTCACCAGACAACAATGAGCATACCTCCATTGTAAAATATTTCCTACTCAACGGAATGTCTTAAAAATTGTTAATTTGATGCTCAGAATTTCGCCGGCATCACTGAGCAACAAGCAGAATCTCACGAGTGCACAGCTTCAATAGGAGTACAACCTTTATACAAATATGTCAGTGCTAAGATGCCTCTGAAGTCATCCCCTCTACTGACCTTGACAGACACCACTCCTACCTCCGTCATCACCACCATAGACAGAAAGCACACCGTGGCTTTGATGGGAACTCAGAATGGAAATCTACTCAAGGTGTGTATGGAGTTTCATGAAAAATTAAAATGAATTTGAAACTTTATGAGCTTTCATGGGACATGGGTGCAATCTTATGTACTGAAAGTCAGTGGCGTACTGAGCACAATCATTTAGGGATGAGAAACGAATATCAATAAAGAAAAAACGTATCATGTGTGTGTATGTGTGTGTGTGTGTGTGTGTGTGATGGTGTGTGTGTGATGGTGTGTGTATGTGTGTGTGTTTCTCTCTGTCTATGTGTGTGCATGGGCGTACGTGCGTATGTGTGTGTGTGTGTGTGTGTGTGTGTGTGTGTGTGTGTGTGTGTGTGTGTGTGTGTGTGCTTGTGTATGTATGTATGTGTGTGTCTTTTTCATTTCCATGCATACCTTGCTAAGTAATAAAGATCTACACTACAGAGTACAGTGTCAAAGTAAATTTTAATGACTGACACATGTAAAGGAATTATATAAATGGGATGCATGGTAATGTGACACCGATAGCTTGTTTGAAAATGGCGACTCGGCAAGCAATGAAAATGCACCTCTTTTCAAATTTGGATGCAATGATTCAAATTAATTAAATTCTTGCAATTGTGTTTTCATTGGTGGTCATTATCAACCAAATTTCCATAAACTGGCACGAGGAATATTTTCAAACCGTGCGTCGATTCCAAACAGAACGATATTTGTAATGTTACATTAAGAAAAAAAATTAGATTCGTCTGGCATTTTGGTCGATGTTGTTGTTGTTGTTATTTTGTTTGCATGTCACACTCCCAAATTATTTCAAGGCAACTTGTGAGCGAACACAGTTCGCAAACACTGGGAAAATTTTGAATCATTTGTCAAAAAAACCCCGCTTAGTATGCGAACTCTAAATCCCTGACAAAATAGTAAAAACTACCTATACAACTTTGTAGGATCGGTGGTGAATCGTAATTGACAAACGTAATAAACCACTGTTTTTCAATTTATGCATTTAACTGAAATAACTTATATTATGAAACATTTCAAGCCATACAGTTCCATATGCGATGCAAATAAAGAGGAATTTTGTGATAATGTAATTCTCATAACAACAGTACCACCATTGGCAAATATTTGAACTTTGGTTCATTACATATCAGTCACAAACAAACTGAGTCTTGATATTTTGATGTACATTCCCATTCAAGATATCCTTAATGATCTATACGGTTAAACTGAATTTCCCTAATACTAATAGGGCTAAGACGTGATGCAAAATAAAGTTAAGTGAAGTAATTAACAGATATTCAAGAATATTAGAGAGAAAAGAGCGTACCCTATTAATATTGTTGTAATATTTAGCTCTTAATTAACCGTTGCAGTCACAAATGATGATGAAAAAATATCGATCCAAGGGGGAAATTAAGATTTTTGAATATTGCATAAATGATAAATTTGATGTTACTTAGTGAAGAGGAAGAAAAGGGGTTTAGAAAAAGAAGCCTCTTTTTACTATGTTTTACTATGTTTACATAGTAAAACATAGGCCTAGTAAATCAGAGAGTCAATGCAAGGACTTCTGTTTAGATGCTATATTCAACAGATACACAAGTCACAAAATCTACATCATGTCATGAAGGCCAAAAAATCTCAATATAAGCCTCTCTGTACATGATCATATTTCATTTGGGGATCAAACGCACTACAACAACCCCATCCGTACGCCAATGTGGCAAGTAAATTAAATAATCAAAACCAAAATACGGATTTGGGGGGCAAATTACATTACTCAATACAATAATAAACATATATAACTTTTTTTTTACTAACGGTCTTGATATTATTTTAGCAATAGTTTACATGATGTAATGGTTACCCCAGTTTTCTGCAAAATATAAAAGCTGATTAAATTTATCAAGCGATTGTTACATGCTTTACATGCATCTTTCCTTCGGCAATATCCTACAGTTCATCCATTATCTTTTATCGTACTATTCATATATTCATATAATTCCTTTATGTGCAAAAAATCATTTCTTTCAAATACAATGTCATTATTCCTAACCATTTATCTATCTATCTATCTTTATCATACGGGCATAGAGGCATAAACAACATTCCTCTGAGAGTTGTGAATCGAGAGCCGAGTTCAATTAAATCCTTGATTATAATGAATTGGAAACGTTTTCAAAACCATTACTAGACAACACACACAATCACATACAATAGGTTCAATGTTTAAGTATTTGTGTATATCTAGTGAGGACATCATTAATATAACTAACCCTCCTGTATTTTTCTTTACCCCTAAAATGCAAAGGAGAACCCCTCATGTCAAATTCTGCCCACATTATTTTACCCCCACTTTGTACTTATAACCACAAACACATGGTGCATATATTACACACAATAAACAGTATAATTTAGGTGGCAATTTTATATTCAGCATTATACCCAGAGTAATCAAATACATAGAGAATTTATTTTACTTTGGTGTATTCCCTCGATACGAATTACCGATACAGTGTCAAATTGTGCTTATACTAATGGTTGCGATATAGCCTTTGTGCGCACACATACATTCAAACACAAACACATACATACACATAACACGCATACACACACGCACACACACACACACACACACACACACACACACACACACACACACACACACACACACACACACACACACACACACACACACACTTTACACTTATCTCTCGTTTTCATCTTCTTACCATTTTTCTTTCGTCTAGTCATTAATATTCAATCTTGATTTTGTCACCCTTTACCTCAAATGTGTGATCTTTCCAAGAAGTTCCAAGAGTGTAATGGCTGTGATCTGCTGTTTTTTTTATTTTACAATAAATAATGTAGAAGCCAAGAACACAATACTAAGTTAAGAATACAGTATATGGGTTTTTTATTTCGTAAACCAAAACGTCTGATTTTAAATATAACTGAATTTTTGTTGTGATATTTTAAAGAATACAAATCTTATTAGGGGAAATATTTTGAGAGTCGATAATTATATAAACAATGGGTTTCACTAATAATCATTCCATTTTATTAATACATTGAAATTCTATTAAGGTTAAACAGCTGTACAGAATGGGGGCACAATGATATTTCAGATAAAATTCACGAATCAATACAACCAGATCAAATCAAAACCAAGTCGATTTTGCAATCATATTCCCTAAGATCTCTCATATCCATCCTCCTCTACAAGGTTCAATTGGACTCTAAGTCATCGGCTCATCTCTATGAAAATGTTTCTCTTGAAAGTGGATCCATCTTGAAGGATGTTTTTCTTCTGGATGACGATGAACAGATCATGATGGCTACAAGTTCGCAAAGCGAGTCAAAGGTGACTTTCATATTCACAAATTCCTGACTATTTCATACGCGCGCTCATATTTTGTCAAAAGTCTAGGGTTGTGTGCTGTGTTATTTCCTAAGAGCTAACATTCCCATTTTACTTTACGCGGGAGTTGGATACACAAAGACTGCATTTTAGATTTATATATTACGTTCGTCTTCGTTCTGAATTTTGAAAATGATTCATTGAGAATGTTGAAAGTTTTTATGTGAATATAAAACAATTGTTACTGTTAAAGTATGGTGATATGGGTTTTTAATCAATGGCAATGAGTAAAGTCATCATCTTTAAGCAATTGCTTGATAACCGGTTTTAAATTAAGTGGTGACGCTTCCATGCTGTGTAAAACTCCTCATCAAGAATCTAACAACTTCATTAATCAGTGGCGTCAAACGAGTTTGCGTGCTAGGGGCAACAGCAATGTTTGAAGGATGAAACGCCCAGAAAGTTAACATCGTGTACATCCACGTTTGGGAAATTAAGAAAAGTGCGACCGCGGAGTTACATGTTCGTGAATTTATATTTTTTAAATGTTTTCCATAGAGCAATACAATAACGAATTGCTGCATTTGCATCACTGTTTATTGTTATTTCAGGTATTCAAATTTAAAGTAGCTAATTGTAGTCAATACACAACCTGTCGGGATTGTATTGGAGATAATGGAGGGAATGATGGAGACCCTTACTGTGGATGGTGTACATTGGAATCTAGGTGAGAAGTGTATTGATGACATTGATACATTGATAATTTAGGACAGAATTCCGATGAATAAAATCACTTAAGTCGACAGAATGTATACGGTGTATTGTATCTGAATATAGATACATTTATATCACCATGTGAATTCGTTAATGTTTTTCTATATTATAAATACACTTACTTTAAACTCAATAAAATATGTTTGTTTATGGTGATTTTAATACTGTTTTCCTTATTCACCAGTTCAATCTCAAACGGATCTCGAATCTCAATTTCATATTCAAATTTCAAACGGATTCAAACATTAAGTTTGATACAAATCATACAATTATACATAATAAACTCCTCAAAAAAGTTTGGAAATCTGACTTTGATCGATTATTTCTCCCTTCTTGGTACCAGCAAAAAGATTATTTCATTTTCATTAAATGGTATCCTACTTGGTATAATTACCCTATCGAGAAAGGGGCAGTATTTGAAAATATGGGATAAAGTGTAAATTGAAAAGTTTCAGAATGATCGGTGGTCATGAAGAGTCAATGAAAACGTGTTGTTTTGTATAGAGTTATGTCAACATTATGTCCTTTGTTCTCAGCTGGTCAGGCATGAATGTCAGTCCAAGAAGGAGCCCCTGTCACCTCATTTGTTCACAATTGTAAGACTGAATGCTTTCAGTTCTGTTTTTAAATGCCCATACATGTATTTTTTTCTCTTGTTTCTTTGCATGCTTGCTTGCTTGCTTGCTTGCTTGTGCACACGTTGGATTGGATCCATGATAGTGTTCGTGTTACAATCCGGGGGGGGGGGGTACTTGCCTACTAAGGTAAACGGGAGTGTGCCGCTCTGATAGGTGACTTTTTCGCCAAAAATCCTTAAACATGGGTCCGGTTTTGGGGAAAAAAATCCTTCAACATGGGTCACGATTTTGAAATTTTACGATTTACACTAGATATTTTCGCCTATTTCATCGGTAAAATGCTAAAAAAAATGCCACTTTTCTTCATAAAAACCCTTAATAAAAGGTACCATTTTACGCCAAAATGACCCTTAAAAAAAGGGTCGGGTTTTTCGACTTCAGCGGCACATCCCCGTCGGAGCTAAATCTGAGTACCCCCCCCCCCCCCCGGTTACAATGCATTATGACCAAAAGACATTGGAAAACTTACTTATCAACAGGGAAATAAAGAATTAGGTGATTTACAGAATTTGGGTCATTTTGCAAAGCCCTTTATGCCAAAGTCATTGACATTTGTAGTAGCCGGGGCTCCTTTTGAAACTGACATGCATGGCTGACCAGCTGAGAACGATAACGTAAATACAAAAGAACGTGATCTTTATTGACTCTTTACCTTTACGACCACCAGGAATTTTTGCAGCTTCGCAATTTACACTTTGTCCCACATTTTTTAAAATACTGCCTTTTCCCCGATGGAATAATCATAACAAGTAGGGTATCATTTTAAAGAAAGTTAAATCATCCTACTGGTGGTACCAAGCATGGATTAATTTTACTACGAAAAGTTAGAAAAATCCATCAAACTCCATCAAATCCATCAAACTATATTTACCAAACTTTTTAAGGAGTTTACATCATTATTTCTTGTATAGAACATTGACAATAAACATATATACAAATATACATTATATAAAGTATCACACTAATATATACATACGTAATGAAATAATGTTAAAATTATAAGACACAATTAATATCGCAACCATAATTCCACAAACCATCCCCACCCTATACCCTCATACCCGAATTCAAATTTCATGGAGGTATATTACGCTACATGTCATATTTATCTACAAGTTTATGTATGGTAAAAGAGTTCTTTCCAATCAAAATGTTTGTTTTATGCGTGGACCTTATCCTTCAGATGTACAAGATTCTCGGATTGCCTGTTCAGTGATAAATCCAATCGTTGGCTTCCATATGATGTACAATGTGTGAATATATCCAGTATACTGCCTGCAGGTAGTCTATCAATGACTGTAATTGAACAAAGAGTAAGTAATGTTACTGTATACACCATAATGTATAAAATCAATTATAGCTGCACTATGAACTTCTTAAATGACTTTGCAGGGTATTTTTTGCATGCGCGGCAGGAGAATGTTTGGGTTTGGCGCATACTGTGCTGGGTGTTTTTGCATCTATCTTTGCCCTTTCTTTAGTATTTTTTTTTTACTTTTTTTTCTGCCACATGTCTGCCACTGATGTTTAGAAACGATTTATATTTTTTGTTCTATTTCATCTCATTCTGAAATAAGCATGATTTATTTCTGAATCTTAAAGTGATAGGCTAACATTGTGGAGCGTTAATTTTTCTTAAAAAGTCAAATTTTGATATCTGAACTGCATAGTAATAAATCAACACCCTAGAATAAAAAAAGTTTGGAAAGTTACGCTGCCAATGGCAAGTTATGCATGAATAAACAATTAAAACTCGGGGCGCGTTTAAATAGCGTAGGTGTACACACATGAAGTCTATGGGAGAAAATGGGCAGGTGAATCCGATGAACTTACGATTTTCACTTTTTTAAAGCACTAAATAATCATTTTGAAATACAATTTTTTCAAGGAGTCATTTTTAGACCTTATCAAAGACAATGGTAGCATGGGGCATCATGTAGCTGAGGTTTTTTTTTTTAACAGTGGTAAATGTTAGCCAATACATTTAATATATCCGCTTGCCAGTTGCTTGCCGGTATTCGGCTTAAGTGATAGTCGTATTAACAATAAAGTTAAGAATACTTTTCCTAGCCACATTATTATCACGAGAAAAATTTACACATCAACAGCAGGTCTAACATGAGTTGCCCTTAAATCCGTACATTAAAAGGCTTAAACGCAAAGAACCATATGGACATATAACATAAGAGTTATTTAGAGCTAGAAGGGGATGGAGATATTTGCTGGGAATTTTTTTTCCATCCCAATAATAAAAACAATGGAAAGATACTTAAAACTTAAAGTAAATTGACATGCGTTGGGGGTAGTCCTAACTTGGGCTGAAAATACTACTCTAGAATCAAGTAAACTAATGCAAGGCTTCTCCTGTGAAAATCTTGTAGTGCAAACGTTCACTCATTTCTAAAACAAACAATGTCATATCACTAGTAGCATGGAAACGCTGTGTGGCTCTCTTATGCGGGCTTATTTTATGCCTCAACCGGCAAAAAGAATAAATTACTCCATGTTTATCTTGAGTTCGTTCCTTAAGTAAACAATTACAGACAAATCCCCCCAGCCGGTGGGAGATCCACTTGGCTATGTGAAGCAGCTGGTATTATATTTCAACTCGATTTGGTTTCTTGAGGCATATTTTCAAGTGTTCCAATGATGTCAACTAACCTAGTTTTAAAGGGCACTTCATTTTAACTCACTTCGTTTGGATATATGGGCAATTCCATGATTAATTACGTTACACTTTATGACAAGCTTTACTCAACATTTGGCTCTTACATGAATATGCTTTGATATTATTTCTTTGTTTTCGTACTGTCAGTTCTCTAGACTGGCACCTACTTCACATCATCAAGCAAAATCATGAGTAATGTTTCAGTGGGTAATAACAAGAACTTTAATTATGGTTAGTTACGTTACATAAAGAGGACATGGAGAAAAAAAATGACAAGTCTTTGTCCTCAAAGTTTCCTCAACCTGTTTTCAGTTGAAACAAACTGTGGTATTTATGCTATTTCTGGTGTCTTGATAAGTCATTTGATATATAACTAATTGATAAAAATCTTTTCATTTTTAACTACAACATAAAAACATGGTTAGTTACGTTACGGTTAGTTATGTTTTTTTTTTCAAATATTTATTAAACAATTCACATAATCAGAAAGAAAACATACAAGCTATTTGTATAACATGAACATATACAAGATGTAAAACATTTTTTCGTATATTGACTGCTTAGATTAAATTAAAATTCCAATGATTCCCATTTCTTCTGGTGAAAATCAAAACGATTCTTTTTCATATCGATAATACGTTCTGTTAGTTCAAAATGTTTAATAGAGGATATAAAAGAACGAAAACGTGGAATGGTGTTTTTACATTTGCATGTGAAAATAAAATATTTGGCGTGGAGTATGACTGTATTTACTAAATAAAAATTTTGGCGATGTAAAGTTCCAAAACATATTTCTTCATCAGTAAACATAAATTGTCGAACATTTTTGCTGTTGAGCCAACAAAACTTTATCCCAAAAATAAATCACATGCTCACACGTTAAAACAAATGCATCAAAGTTTGTGGATGACTTTCACAAAAATTACAAATAGGAGATTCGCATAAACCAACTTTGAATAAAAACTTTTGGGTGGAAATTTTTCTATGAATAAACTTAAATTGAAAATTCCTCATTTTACAGTCTATTGAAGATTTATAAATCAGAGAGAAACGTGATTTCCAAATCAAAGAATTTTGCAAATTAAGTGGAAATTCATTCTGCCATTTCATTAATTCATCGACTTCTGAGATGGAAGTTTTGTGACTATTTACAAAATGAGAATAACAAAATTTTGAAACTTTTCGAAGCTTGATGAAATCATTAAGACGACTGTCACGTTCATTACGTAATAAAACAAAGTTTTTATTTGCTTCAAGTCTAATGACAGCTTTCCATTCTTTAGGAATAGCAGAGAGCAATGAAAAGAACTTCAAAAAAGACTCAGGTTCAATTTTTTGTAATATTTGACGATACGACAAAAATGACCCATCATTGTTTAATATATCACTTATGTAAACCACATTTGAATCAAACCACTTTTTGAAAAAAACTGTCTTACCATCAATCAGGATGTGTGAATTGAACCATAGTGGTTGTGAAATAATATCTTTGAATTTTACTGGATTGTAGTACTTGTAGTGAGTCCAAGAAGTCAAAACATCGTTCCAAAAAGACGGTTAGTTATGTTACATTTTGTCCATCCACACAAATTTGCGTTTATTCATGTCTTTTTTAGATTTAGTATGCATATGTGGGGCTTTATTACTTTCAAAACAATGAGAAGAGGGTATTGGCATGGAAAAATTGTAGAATAAATGATAACTTTTCATAAAACTCAGATTTAGTCACACCAGTCCCACATGTGGTATTTCATGTACGGTTCTGATTCTCCTAGAGGGTGCTGTTGAAGACGTAAAATTTAGAGTAGAAATGATGTCCCCCATTGTTTCTTCATGATTCATACCCATTCAAAGCATTAAAATGTAAAACAATTTGAGATAGAGCAATTTATATAATTTGTGATTTGTCCAATAATTCATGGAAATGTCCACATGTATTTATGTATGTATGTATGCATGTATAGATAGATAGATAGATAGATAGATAGATAGATAGATACAGTAAATAAATAAACCATGTATTTTTACTTGTTAATCTTCGGTTTAAACATTGCTCTTTGTAGATTAACATTACCATCCTAAAACTTCCAGAGCTGAATGATACATACCAGTACGGATGTTTGTTTGACGCGTACAAGAGTCCAGGTACGACAAGCGGGAATACAGTGAGTTGTGTAACACCACCTGCCAATGCGATCCCAGCTATATCAGATGGAAGTAAGTTGTAAAACATGACATATTTAGGGTTATTTATGGAACAGTCAGAAATATTTGAACCTTTTCAATAATTTTCTTGCAGTTAAGAAAAATATTAGCAAGAACTCAGGCAATTGTCACTTTGTGTTAAGATTCTACACAGTACAGTCTACCTTCTGTTGTGAAATATTACTTCTAATTAGTATCAGTAAATACCTTGACAGGTCATTTTTTTCAGTGTAAGCCTTGTGTTGGTACAATTGTAATGATGGTAAAAACTTTAATTCAACGCTGGCATATTCATGATGTCTTGTCATTAACTAAACACATTTTTTTTTAACTAAACACATTCTTTCTGCCCCTAAATACACTCTCCCATCTTTGCATACGGTGGTAGGTCAATGAAGAATGTTCGCAGGTTCCAATCGTATCATTTGTTTTTGACATAATATCTTCTGCAAATAACTATCTCAACACACAAGTAACTTATCTTGGTGAAAGTTATGAATCATCCAGTCGGACCAAAATGAAAGTATTATTTATAAATTCAAAAAACTGGACTTACTTTTTGAATGCTACGTTTCGGAGTAGACCCTCTCCTTCATCTGGCAATGATACCGGCGTCCTAGTGCTGAGCTGTGCAGACCCGTTCCGCTTGGTTAAATTTTGATCACGTGATAATCTGCTTGGGATCTTGTCAATGGCCC
>JZLH01S0501685.1:558-11242 GCA_001188425.1 Eucidaris tribuloides
AAACACTGTCAGATATAGGCAAAGTTGACATTTTTAAACGGGTTTCCACGTGTTATTACAGTGTCTCTTACAAAAGCGAAGGCTTCTCGTGGTTTTGGGCGCTATGGCAGGCCATGCCTGCGAGAATATTTCGGTTGTTCCGAGGATCGCATGGAGCTGTGAAAAGTAGGAAGTTGAGAAATTGCAGTTGCCTCCGTAAAATTGGTCCTAGAATCAAAACGCCTTACTCAAAATCAATGATCTTGGCTTGATTTTAATTGGAAAAGAATGTTCTATAACTAATGACATTTTGCCGATGATGATGAAGAAATTAGCAATCATACTTCGTAGCATTCTTTCTCGGGCCCACCCTGTATATATTTCCTTAATTGAATTATATATTGATATTATTTGAGACATAATAGTGCTGATGATTTTCTACTTTCATATATGTATGCAAGATTGTTGTTTTATTTAGAATTTGTGTATGTAATATTACCTCTTTATTATGAATGTACGCTTCTTGTCATTGCAATGTACAAAATCTGCAATTCGGCGAAAGCTTGCCGAAAGATTTTTGCTTTTAATAAACCAATTCAATAATAATAATGGTTGATGATGATGATAATAATAAATTAAATGTCGTATTTAAGCAATAAGCGCTCAGACTGGTAATTGAGGAGCTTGTCAGAAAAAAAAAAAACAAGACAAAATGCCTGGTCAAGAAAAAAGAAAAGGTTCTTTTTATGCATACATTTCTTAAGTAATTCCTTTCATCTGTAAGCAAAGTAATTCTGCCTATAGCAAAAAACTTTTGTTGCGGGCATTTGAGACATTTGCTTATCTTCTGTGTACTCGGATTTCACGGTAGGCAAAAGATTATTGCAAAGCTATATAAGCAGATTTGCGTGAGCTTGATTTTTTCTTAACAGACCAATTGCCAGTGCTTTTGAAGCAATTCCTTATAAGCTTTTGCCTATACTTTTTATGCATCGCCCATATCTCTCAAGTGCGGCCGTGCCATAAAAATGAGAAGTTCGAGGCAGACAAAGGAAATATATGCCCTAGTACTGCTCACTGAGATTTATTCTATCTATTCTTTATTCTATCGCACGCCTATTTCCAACTAAATGATTATCGCGAGGAACACCGAGATATTTTTTTGCGTCAAGCAGGCGTGCGATAGAATAAGAATAATAGAATAACATCTCAATGACAATATGAGGGCATTATGTCCTTTGTCTGCTCAACTTCTCAGCATTTTAATGTTTATGGGACGCCGGCTTGCCTCTCGACGTTCAAATAACCACTGGATTTAAATGGGAGTCCATTTTTGAGGAATCATCATTAGCTCAGAAAATGCCGTTCCTAGCAGATCCAAACGCCTTACTCAAAAATCAGGTGGCAATTTCCCTGCGGAAAATTACCTGTATTTCCCACCCAACTGGGCAATAATGGGGAAATACCGGGAATACTGGGAAAACCTGCGAAATACTGGGGAAATAGTATTGGCGAATAGTGGACAATACCTAGCAGTGTCTCTTAAAGTTGTACAAGGTCATCTAAGGCAGGGTCATTAATGCCGTCATTTGGGCTCTTCTTCACAGCCCTTGAACTGATAAAATTTCAGTCATGAAAAGACTGTTTAGAAAACCTCTTTTCAATTTTCAGTCATAATAAATAGTTAATTCAGTTTGTTTATACATGTACATGCCTCATATATTATGCGCTAATACTTAAATACATTTTAGAAGTTGCCAAATTTTTCCGGTAGAACGTACGTCTAGGATCAATATTGTTCGCCCCAGGGTGTGAAACAAGTTATAACTAAGTATTTCAGAGTTGAGCAATTTTGTAAAGCGTGCCGACTTCCCTGACACTAAAACCTGTGTTTATAAATGGCGGTGTGTTGTTGTTTGTTGGGTCACGTGGTTGATTACGCGCGTTATTAGACTTGGTAACAGACCACCATTCTTGATGATTAATTTACGTCAGTAAAGTCACATTAGATCAACATTTATGCAGCTTTCTGTTGTTGTTTTTTTAATTACTTTAATTTATACTTTTTAATGATTTTTGGTGGATTTAAAAAAAAATATATATTATGTTATTTCGCGTCAACATGTATTTTAGTTTTTAGTCAATCTCATGAAATCCAAACTGATTGCCTTCACATACATTGCGTTTTTTGTCTGAAATAAACACTTGTCGTTTGAAAATTCTTGCGACGCATATTAGGCAGGAAAGAACTTAAGTATCAACAAATCAGTCCATAATTGTCGAGCAGGAGTGTACCTATAATTACATCGTACAGTACTACAAGTCACTGTAACATTATTCAAAGTGTTTAGGCCTACATGAAGGCCTTTTTGTGCGGTTGGTGCGGCCCTCGATATTGCCGCTGAATATACAGGGACAAAATCAACAATTTCAAGGTTTTCTGGATTGATGGAGTAATTCTCATATATTTCGGAGAATAAAATGATTGGAAATGATTAGACAACTAAAATAAACTGCATGGTGTTTTTTACATTTATTGCTTTGTAAATTTGTCACCATTCACCAATCAGAATGAGTCCCTATAGATCCCAATTGTTTTTTGTTTGTATTTTGCTGTTTGAATCACATTTAGTGCACAACAATCTCTACATTCTTTTTTCGGTTATTGTCCTTCTATGCAAAATAACTTTTGTAGTATTTCCCGAGTATTTCCCGGTATTTCCCGTTTTTGTCAAAAAATAGCAAGACGGTATTTACACTATGTACTTTCCCCGCCCGCCGGCCAACCCTACTCAAAATCAATCAACATGGGTATACATTTTGTTGGAAAAAGAATGCTTCTAACTGATGATCTTGCACATTAAGATTATTTTGCGATGATGTCTGATAAGAAATTAACAATAGCAGGTGTTGCATTCTCCCGGCCATCCTATAGGCCTATGTAGACGATTATACTTTTCACGTTTAATGTGAGGTCAGCAGGGTTGGCAATTTCCGGGAAATACCTGTACTTTCCCACCCAGGCGGGAAATACGCTGGAAATACTGGGAAATACTGGGAAATTACCGCGGGAAATACTGGGAAATTACCTGCTGGGGAAAATACTGGGAAATACTGAGGAATACCGTGGGCAATACCTAGGCTGTGCTACTCTTAAGTTGTTACAAGGTCAACTAAGTAAGGCGCATTAATGCAGTTCATTTGGGCTCTTCATTACACAAAAAAATCATCATGAACTTTGATAAATTTCAGATGAAAAGATCTCAGAAAACCCTTTTTCCAGTTTGATAATTTATATTCACGTGTTATCTTCAAACAATACTGCCAATACATATAGCTATTACACTGTACATATATTCATGCGCTGCTACATTGTGGGGTGCAGCCTTCATCTTGCTGAATGGTATACAGGCGCTGCAAAAATCAACATCTATCAATGGGCGTGTGCTATTTCTTAAGTGTTCTGGATTTATGCGCAGCAATTCAGATCATTTGCCAGACTAAAATGATTATAAAAAAACTAACATAAAAGCCACCGCGTGAATTTTAAAATTTCCATATCTTTTAGTAGGCTATGATTTGACTTATGTAGAAATCGTCCCACCAATTCATAATGCAGTCCTAGTTCCCCACCATCAACTTAAGTTAGTTTTTGTTGTATTGTGTTGAATCACACTTTACTGAACAAACAATCTCTACGATTTTTGAAGTTATTATCCCTTCAAGAAATTAAACCTTTTTATAGTATTTCCCAGATATTGCCCGGATATTCCCGCTTTTTGTCAAAAATAGCAAGGCGGTATTTACCAGACTAAAATACCAGGCTAGTTTGACCACACGGGTATTTTACGCCCGGTATTTTACCGGCCAACCTGCGAGGATCAGCAAGGGGGTTCAAATCATGCAAACTGAGTAGGAGGTTGATTCTAATATTTTGGTATCATTTTTCGGGAGATTTTATCACGAACAGCTCCAGATTTTAGATTAGGCTCTTCGTCTGATTTCGACATTTACATGCGTGACGTGTCCCTGTAAGTTCACAGGGCCTGTTAGGCCTACAGTTGATACCACAATTTGGACTATACAAGTATCATGCGTTGTCGTTGTAGTGGTCTATTCTACCATCCTATCGGATCAGAATTGAGCATGTTGTGATGGCCGTTGCCACGAAATCACTTTCCCAGGCCCGTTGTGTATTGATTTTTTTTCACGAGTCTGCTCCCGTACCTATCTATTACTGGAGTGGCATATGGTCTATTCCTGTACTCCTGTAGGGCTCTCCGGTCTTTCTTCAGAGAAAAACACACACTAAATGTTCGTGCAGCTTGTTGTTATTGCGAGACTGCGGTTGTATGCGTGGAAAAGTCACGAGCCAAAATTGTTTATGAGTCATGCAGGTAAGAAGAGAGAACTCCATGATCAGTCCAAAGCTTAATCCAGACTAGTCTTGAGTTCCTATACTGTGGCAGCTAACTAAAGAATTTTTTGGCTATTGGTTATTGTATTTATTTCCGTGGGTATCAAACAAATCTTAAAAATATACGGCTGCGATTAGCCTTCAGTTCAGCGAAGAAATACGCTGTTTTTCAAAGCAGGGCGTCCATTTATAATATTCAGAAATCGCAATTTAAACTAAGAATATCTGTTTAAAATGAAATCGTTAAAGGTATGTACGATGAAGAAACTAACAAACTTAACCATAACGATACTAAATTGATCGTGATGCGTCTCTTACATAAATACTTATACAATAAATCAAATTAACTAAAAACACGGAAGGCTAAACACAGCAAAAGTATAAATTACAAGCGAAGTAAACACAGGCAAAGTTAATATTACAATTAAAATTACACAATAAAATGCTCATGAACGAAAAGTTAAATTCGTGTACAGTTTATACATGTCTTAAAGTCACCCTACAGTACAAAAACAGCTACTCAATATTAAATTAAAAATAAATTCGAAATAAATACGAGGTAAACAATCATACTGTATTATATTCTACATATTATGGCAAAATTTGTTCGCTTTAGGCTGCACTTTGGAATGCATTTAAACTAGGGGCTTTTTGTATTCAATGCGTAGTTCATTGAAAACTTTGACTACCTCGTGTAAGAAAACTGTTCGTTCTACAATAATTACTCCATTGGTTTTGGAATACAAAGATTTATTCAGAAAGCGTAATAAACATATACATTTTCCTTGACATTGAAAAAATCAGCTTACAGTAAGATGGAGTAAGGCTATTTAAAGCCTTCTATACACTAATTGGCCAGAAGATGTTTTGCTTCTTCTAGATAGCGAGACGAATCCAGTCAAGAATCTTATGTATTTCTTCACTTTTGCATACATGAGAACGTGGTTTCAAATATTTAAAATAATCGGCTCGCTCAGATTTTTGCAGTTTTTGTACTCATATATGTCTGACTCTTTTTACCAGAGTCCCACACTATATCTCCATAATCTGAATTGTGGTAAGTTATGAAAGACGTTATATATTAAATCAGATTCTCGTCTTCAACAATGCAACCGATTCTTCCCATAAAGCTAATCAGTCTTTACTTACTTTGTATTGGAAACACTGTAAACTTGTGTATTCAATTCAGTTCTTCATCAACATTCAATACTAGATACTTCACACAATGACCTGGTCAAGGGTTCTTGTATTTAACATTTAATTGAATTCTGTGTTTGTTTAATAATTTCTTGTTGCGATAAGCATACATAATGTTTCTCACAATTTAACTACAGTCTATTTTCATGCATCACGCACATTTTATTCAAGTCATTTTGTAATTGATTCTTGTACTGTACGATGGATTGGTATCAGAAAAATACAGTACCGCTCATCATCTGCATTATAACTGAAATTATTACAAGTAATCGGACCTGTTTTCCCCCACTTCATATCTCTTACATAGATATACAAAAAGTAGCGCGTCCTAATAAATGGCACCCTTGCCGGAAGCCATAGGAAGACTACCGTTGTTCATCACGAAAAAGTGTCATATTCTATCTTGTGTAACAATTAGTCTTTTGCCTTAAGTAATCTCTGAAACCATTGCGATACTTGAATACATCAAAACCTATGAGCTTTTAATTTATTAAGTAATATGGTCATTGATCCACTGTATCAAAACGCCTTTCGTAAGTCTACGAACACTGCACAGTATAACACTGTTTGTCCATTGCTTGGAGCCAGTCATCTGGTGACCTTACAAGAGATGTAAGTGGTGGAGTGCCCAGTGGCCTAACCGATTGCCCTCAATAGCCAATATAGAATTAAACTTAAGGTAACTAGAAAGTTGTTTATGCTACAACACGCTCCAAAACGTTTGGATACAACAGGGCAACAAGTGATATCGGTCTGTAGTTGTTTGGCTGTATTATTTAGTCGCCCTTTTTAAACAGAGGAATTACCTTTGCGATCTTCTCCAACGCAGAAGCGCTACAACTTTTTCTGTAATGATTCGATTTATTAGACTACGTAAGACAAGGCGTTAATCTCATCAGCTCGATAGACTTAAGAATGTCATGATGATCTTTCATCAATTCCAGTTGATTTCTTATTTTTCAACTGTTTGATTTGTACAGGACTTCATTTTCTTGATTACAGTCACCAAGCTCAAACTTATTTCTCTACCCCATTTATCAAAAGGCGAAATTATTTTGCACGCATCAGTATACGGAATTTCTTCAGACAAGTTTGAACCAATCGTGCGAAGAACGAATTAAATGTATTTAGCCAGCTCTACTAATTATTTTCACGAAAAGTTGAAGTGACAGCTGTTTATTGGCTAGCAAACTACTCAACGTTTTCATTGCTTTTGCAAGCATTTGCGTTCCATAATTTGTCAAATTTTCCAACATAATGATTTCTTTCTTCATCAATTTCTCACTCTCCGTTGTTATGTCTATTTCGCAATCTGTCTATATCGACTCATTAACATTACCCATCTTTCTCTTTATAAGCTCTTTTCTTTAATTTATCTCTTTCTTTTTATGAGTTTATGAATATGAAGTTTTCATCCACTGGACACGTTGTTGTCTTAAACTCGTTTTTCTTAATTTGCATATGTTTGTTAACTACATGCAATAAGTAATTCTTCCATTTACAGTACAGCGTCATTCAAGTTTGAACACTTTGTAACATTCTGCCTGTTAGATCTTTTAAGATCTTTGTTTTTGAACTTGACAATATTAATCCCGTTTATGTTTCTTATAGCGTATATGACGAGCGTTCAGACTTTGCTGAGATTATTCCTTTCCAATCAGTATAACTCATAGACAGTGATCACTCATGCCTATATGTATTACACGATTTCTTACATTAGTATATTATTAGTAAGCATAATGATCTATCAATGTTGCTGGATCTTTGAGTTGATTCTTGTCGGTTCACATGTATTGATCTGCTTCCAGTTGAATACAAATTATTTACATTGACATATTAACACAGATAGAATCTGCCACATATTCATAATGCCTCAACAGTTTATGTCACCCATCACTATAACATCTCAGCGTACAAAAGCTATCAAGAAATTGAAGTAACTGTTCGTGATATCTATAACTTCTAATTTGGTATTCGGTGGGCCATATACCAGTTAACCAAAAAACGGGTTTTTCGATTTTTTCAGGCAAATTTTAATACAGACAGCTTCCAACTGTCAGATAAGGCTGTATTCAATCAACGCATCTGATAGTCAATACCATATTTTATGTAAATTGCCCACACCCCCTCCTTTTCCGGTCTCTGCTCTTTTCCGAATTATATTCTACATAGAACAATATTTCATTCTCGAAAATTGTTCATCTAATCTTCGGGGTTTCATTTAAAGCAAGAACATCTACTTTGTTTTCATTAAGAAATGATCGAATCTCGGTTCATATTTTGTCAATAACTGCAATGATTCAGATGAGTGAACTTCAAACCCTTTTCTGACAGTTCATTAAACTTATACATATGATTATTGATCACACGACATCTTTGGACACTAAACGGAGCAGTCTTTTTCAGCCTGTGTTTCAGGCAATCCACCAATCTTCTCGGGGAAGACAGCCTCTTGTAATTTCTTTTTGACTTTTCTCGTAGCGATCTCCGTGAAAATTGCGAGCTCTTGCACCGCATCAGCATTACAGATGATTTTGGCCTGTTGCGATGACTGTCATAGGGACAGCACCTGCCTCCTTTATATGGTTGAGTGGTATTCCCCTCTGAGATGGCGGATGATGTTCAACCGCCAGCACGAACACGGATCTGTTCAGGTGAAACTCCATCCCGCGCAAGCCTGAGACGTATCGATATTCGGAGTTGTTGACGAACATCCACCTCTTTCAATGGCTAGTTTGTTTTAGTGCGCCGCTTTCATTGTCACACTTCATCGAAATAGCGTGACTCTCGTTCCGACGCATGAATGATTGACGATATTCGCTATTGATTTCACCGCGGTAGTTTGGAGGACCTGCTCACAAAGCTGAAACAACTTTGGCTACAACCCTCCTCATGCTCTGCGGCAGATGTTGTTTGATCGATGCCTGGAGGATGACTTCATCACTTCCTAGGCGTTGGCGCTTCCCGACACAGACTACGGTCGCTGACATCCTCGATCCGGCACCAGGGAGTGTCTTGCACACTCGCTTTGCGCGCGTGAGAGCTTAAGCTGCATCAATATATTTAGTTAACAGAGTCTCCCACGAGGGGACTCAGCTCCACGTCCACTGGAGGAGTTGCCATTATCACTGGTTCTTGATTGATGGAACTTGATACTCTGTTTCATCTGGTATTCACGGAGCTGATCCACGTTTGGTCGCTGCTGCGCCGAATACTTCCGTTGCTTGCCGTAAGTTACACTCGATTTTCTAGCGTTTTCCTCGCGTTTCTCGTCACTGCCAACAGTATTCATTAATTCATAGTCGCTTTCAACCTCAAGGACCTCAAAACGATTTTGAGTAGCGATTGTTGGCACGTAATATTCGACGGTGGGTTTATCACTATCGGTACGTGAAAGGTTGTTCCACGTCTCGACGACACGTTTACAGAGGAAACTAGTGACGCAATGGGTAGCAACGAGCTTCAAAGAATGACCACGAGTGCGTAACTTCAGTTGTTATTTTTTTTTCGTTATACGTGAACATATGTTTGATCACAGCTCATGTATAAAAACATATTCTATCTAAATTATCATTGTTGTATTTTTTTTTAGATACTTGCAAGTTTTCAAATTACGAGAATGATACCGTTCTATGTTTGTTGTATTGTTTTGTTGTTGTTGTTTTTTGTAATTGCTATAGTATAGATTTTCTTTGTATATAGGAAAGAGTATAAAAGCAGAGTTCAATGCTTCCCCTTTTCCTTGTACTCTTCACCAAACTACATATAGAATCAAATTGTACATATAATACTAGTGTTTACTATTGTATATTGTTCTTTATTATTGTAATATTTTTTTTTTTCTGTTGATATAGGCCTACATAATGTTTAAATTTGTAAATATTGTTACATCTTTATCTTGTTACGTGGTGTTGTTGGTTCAAAATAAACTCATTCATTCATTCATTCATTCATTCATTCATTCATTCATTCATTCATTCATTCATTCCTTTTGCGCGACTAACACAGGTGTTCTGGTGGCGATCGAGGTTAGGGAGGGAATTCTCCCTCGCTCGCGAGCGCGAAGCTTGCAGTGCACTTGCCAAACTGATTTTTCGACATTTTCGACAGATGGCGCTAGCATGCATAAGAAAAAAATGTAATGACAGAAAATGGCGGAACACATGGCGGTAGATTTGGGTGAGTGAAATGTAAAACTGGACGTAATTCTTGTTATCACTATATTTCTGAATGTGTGGAATTAGTGTGGATGGTTGAACAACTGTTGGACGTTGTGTCGATGTTATTCCGGTTTGAAACTTGTTTGTTAAACATTCGCTTGTCACTTGTTTACCCGTGTACCGTTAACAATCGGTCGGTGCACGCACCCACCTAAATACCACACCTACTGAAGTATGTGGTCCTATACGGACCACATACGCCCAACACCGCAAAAACCTATCAAAGTTTGCACTACGTGAAATGAATGATGTTGGAATAATTTTGTTTTTTCATTTTTGGCCTATAAAAACTTATTTATATTAAATAAAACGAATTCCCCAACGTAAAGGGACATGAGTAGTAAAGTATTTTCCACTGGGGAATGCTAAAACATTAAAAAAAGATGAGAAAGTTGAGTGACTTACCGGAGACTTACCGGCCACGTTGGTTATCTGCTGCACTTCTAAACATGGCGGGTCCCATGTCACATCGATAGCGCATGTGACAAAATAGTCTTTTTCAAGGAGTTTCAATGTGGTGAATTTTACATGCAGATCTAAATTACAGATTTACTAACTTACTTTTTATGAATGAATGGATGGAATGAATTGAATGGATGGATGAATAAATTGATGTATGATAGAAGGTGGGAATGGATGGAAGGGAAGAAAATTAATGGAATAGATGGAAGAATGTAACATTTGACTAATGGAATGAATGCATGAATGAAATGATTGAGTGAATGGATGATAATGGATGGATAGAGAGGAATGGATGGATGGATGGAACAAAATGAATGGAATGAAGGTGTGAATGGATGATAATGGATGGATAGAGAGGAATGGATGCAGAATGGATGGAGAAATGAATGAATGAGTGACTGGCTGAATT
>JZLH01S0501685.1:18907-33301 GCA_001188425.1 Eucidaris tribuloides
ATAGATGTCTGATTTGGGCTCATTACCATGATAACTTAAGAATGGCTGGTCCGATTTTGATGTTACTTGGGTGAAGTATGTATTATAAGGTACCAATGAAACAATCAGATTTCAGGGTTAAAAGGTCAAAGGTCACAAGGCTCCATACTTAGTGTCTTAAAGTTTACAACATTCACATGAGAACGGCTTATCGGATATTGATGTAACTTGGGTGAAGTAAGTGTTATAATGTACCAATGAACTGATCATAGTTTGGGGTTTAAGGGTCAAAGGTCACGAGGTCCCATACTTGATATCTTTACCATGATAACTTGAGAAGGGCTTATCGAATATTGATGTAATTTTGGGTAAAGTATGTATTATGGGGCATAGATGAGATTTCAGAGTTGAACGGTCAAAGGTTACGATGCCCTGTACATTCAAAGTTTGGAATTGGACGGGGGTGCGGAGGCATACCCCATCGGCTGTGCGCAGCCGAATTGCTCTAGTTATTCATGCAACTCACAGAGTTTTGGACATAAACTTCAATTTTCAAAAACTTGACTTTCTCTGCGTCCCGTACGACACGCAACATTTTCATCTCTAATTCAACCATAAAGAACAAATTTTTGTTGGTTGTCATTACTTCACTAGGGTACCCACTAGTACTTTATAATTACCATTAAACAAATCTTCATCGCTCAAGCATTTTGCCATGTACGACACGCACGGAATCGCCCAAATAGACTTTACAACATTTGTCAAATAAACACACTAATTTTTCTTACTTGAAATTGTACATTTTTCCATAATAACTGCTATTTGTAATAACATGTTACTGTATACGCTGAATATTTTGCAGTGGTTTTATTTTCGCGAATTACGTGACTTACTGCATGCGAAAATTTTCACTTCCTGATATTTCTGTACAAAGTGAATGCAAATACATGTATAATAAACTCGCGAAATTATACTCTCGCGAATTCCCCATATTGAAGCAAACTCGCGAAAATATATGGACGCGAAATATATAGCATACAGTAATTAATTATGCATATTTTAATATTCATAAGTTTGAAATTGCCTAAATCTATTCAGATTATGAAAATTTAGACTTTCTAGTGTAATTCAGCACCAAATTTAACATGATTTAACTAATTTGAAAATTTGGGGTTCATGTCCTGCTTTGCTTGGAATTGCCCTTATGAAAGAAAAGCCCAGATGAAGGGCAGTAGTGACCTTTTAGGTTGACCTTGTACAACTTCAAGAGTACACTACTAGGCATTGCCGACATATTTCCCAGTATTCCCAAGGTATTTCCCAGTATTTCCTGGTATTTCTTGGTATTTCCCAGTGTTTCCCACCTCGCCGGGAAAGACCGGTATTTCTGGCTGCATCAAATGAGGCATGCCCCTAAGAGTTGAAAAAAAAATCATCCAGAAGTAGTCCACCTCTATTATAAGCTATTTTCATTTTCTGCAAATCTTTCTTCCAAATAAAAGGTTCCAGGTTATGGGGTCCGTACAAGGAACTCTACAACACGGTTTCGTTGATCGTTGCTAAGCGATGCCCAGATCCCTACCAGGAACTTGGAGGCAGCCATCAGGAAACACAAACCTGACTTCATTGCACTGCTGCAAAATCCGGTGAGTCATCAACCAAGTTAACCCGTTGACTACGGGAACCGGATGTCTCCTGTGTTACTCTATGGGATTTTCAGAATCTCGTAGGCAACGGGTTAAGATTGAGTACTTGCAGAACAACCGAATTTTAATGCCAACTGTTTCAGGGCTGCCAACTCTCACGCAATGAACGTGAGACTCACATATTTTGGCCGTTTCTCACGCAGATATTTTGTTTGATATTTCATGCATTTCTATGTGATCTCGGGCATTTCCGAGCTATTTGGATTGTCGCGGACAGGACATTTAAAAATTTCTTTTCCTTGTAAGAATAAGACTGCTGAAGAAATTAAGGTAATATTTGTACATGTGAAACACCTGTGGGCTGTGGCTGTGGGAAATAAATATCGGAAAAAAATTGGGCAGCCTGCATCTCTCTGATTGGTCGAAAGTGCAGCATCGCGGACAGGACGTGCTGCGACATGGGTTTTGAAATGAAGTTGTACAAGTCTAAAAGTCTGTGAGTTTACAGGACTTGATGAAATATGATCTTGATTCACATGAAGCTTAGTAAATAAGGTTTACATGTATCAGTGTGGTTAATAAATATTTGCCACCGTTAACGAATTACTTGATTAATTACAGCGTCACGGACAGGACATTTTGGAGTGTCACGGACAGGACATTTTGTCGCAATGCTATATTGTATACGTTTAACACATAAAGATATAATTTAATGTTTTAAAACCTCAATCACATGTACATGTACATGTAGGATCAAAATTTCAGAAGACTTAGGAAGAACCTTATGAATATATTTTGTCTTAAGCAAAAAATACGTACCCGAGTACCACCAAAGATGATACACACACACTAATGCACACACAAATGCACACATTATGCACATTCAAATGCAAATACTGTACATGTGCTATGTATACCAACAGAAACATACAGCTACCTTTAATTTTCTTCTGAATAGATAACAGTATACACAAACACATCCATAATCACACACATAACACAAACATACTTTACACACATACACACACTGTCATGAGATGACTGATTTATGTGTATATTTATCACATATTCTTGGCTGATATTTAGTTTTACTGAATGTCTGTAGAAATGTTTAAATGAAAATCATGAAATAGATTTAAAGGCAAGGTTCACCCTAACGACAACTTGGTTTTGATAAACGCAGAACAATGAAAGAAACATATCAACGAAAGTTTGGCGAAAATCCACCAAAGAATAGCGGAGTTATGAACATTCAAAGTTTTAATTTTGTGACGTCACATGCGAGCAGCTCCCTATATGTAATGTGATATAAAATTCAATAAATTGGCGCTTTTATTGGTTCACTGTAATTGAATTTTTTTTATAGAAGCATATGAAATAATGTTTCTTATTATATATTGAATGCACAGGTAACATCATTTTCAATTTTCTGAGAAAATGACACTTTATGTACATGTAATTTATACATGGCAAGAAGGGAGCTGCTCGTATGTGACGTCACAAATTTGAAACTTTGAAAGTTCATAACTCCGCTATTCTTTGGTGAATTTTCGCCAAACTTTCGTTGATATGTTTCTTTCATTGTTCTGCGTTTATCAAAACCAAGTTGTCGTTAGGTTGAACCTTGCCTTTAAATCTATTTCATGATTTTCCATTAAACATTTCTACAGACATTCAGTAAAACTAAATATCAGCCAAGAATATGTGATAAATATATATAAATAAATATATATAAATAAATATATATTTTCGCCAAACTTTCATTAATCTGTTTCTCTCATTGTTCTGCTTTCATTAAAATGAAGTTGTCGTGAGGGTGAACCTTGCCTTTAATTCCAGTATAGAAAATTCATTTTATAAGCCACATTCAGACAGAAAAAGGTGTAGCTGAGCCGGCGCAGAGCGGTCTTGAAATGCTCCGATGACCCCCTTCAGACAGCCCAGAATTCGCGTAGCAGCTACACCTTTTCGCCGTCTTAAACCATTCACACAGCACCCAAAAAGGCGGAGTCGTTGCCATAGCACCGGATACGTTCCACTGCTCCACTCACGGCGATACCGGAACAGGAAGTGTGTTTCACGCATTGAATTGTTACTGGCGTATACGCAAGTAACAATGCAATGCGCGACCTCGATCCACTTCCTGTGCCTCATTGCGCGCGTGATACGTTTGTTGAAATCATGGCGCAGTCTTTGGAAGTCTTGTTTTCATGTATGTTTGGGTTGCTATTGGTCTGCTTTTACGCTCAGTATCAAAACAGACTTATGCTACTCCGACTTCAACAAATCCAGAGATCATTCAGATCTCGAATAAGACGAAGTCGATGTAGATTTCAAGCTGCCAAGATCCGACGATTGTCGCGCTATCGCCGTACACGACGTGTTATGGCTTTATCGATGTTTGCTGCCGCTGTAAGTTATGGATGTTCGTGTGATCGTATTCTGTGGAGAAAGGAACAACAGCACGGTGATGTGTTTTGGAACATAACAGTAGCGAATTATTCAGATTCTGACTGGAAGCGTAACTTCAGGATGTCACGGGATACATTTGATTATCTGGCGAAAAAACTTCGTCCATTACTAGAGAAAAGAATGACAAATTGGAGAAAACCCATCGATTACAGACGACGGTTTGCTGCTGTTGTGTGGTGGCTTGCAACACCATCCGAATATCGCAGTATAGCCACCATGTTTGGGATTGGAGAGTCAACATTATGCCTGCTTGTTAGGGAAGTGTGCCATGCAATCAAGACTCTCATATACCGGCAGTACATTTCGCTTCCAACAGGGGCCAGGTTGGATGCAACAATTGAAGGTTTTCGGAGACGTGGATTTCCCCAATGTGCTGGTGCCATTGATGGCACCCACATTCCGATAATTGCCCCAAGTACTAATCCAGCAGACTATCATAATAGGAAAGGCTGGCACTCCATTATTCTGCAAGCTGTGGTGGATCACAATTTCTGGTAAATACTAAATACTCGACCACGTTTTTGGGGTGTTTGTTTTTTATTTTTATTTAGATCTAGATCTATTTATTTTTCTTTTATTGTCATTGAAAGCTTATTATTGGCGTAGACACGTCTCCACACCTGGGGGGTATGATTTGCTGCCCAGAGGAGTCGATAATCCACATTCACACACACACGCACACACACATACACACGCACACACACATACGCACACACACACACACAGGCACGCACACACGCATAGAAACACACCTCGTTTTGCCTCCCAATACCTAATTCTGATAACTTGAAAAATTAAATGTTGTGCAAAAGATTATGTTTACTTTAAAAAGCAGTGCGAAGCACTACAGAACCATTAAACACAGGCTTGTAAATACTCATTTAGCATACACAATTCACCCGCATTCGGGCGTGCTTTGCGTGCAAAATGTTATATCGCAATTTTGCATGCGTAGCGCGCCGAAAATCTTGACACTTTTTAAAGACGAGATGAGAAAATGATAAAAATAACAAGAATGATAATAATAAACAACAGCATAATACGAAGAAATATAATGCTGATTAAAAAAGTAATTTTCCCTGAAACCTGGGGGGTATGATTGTACATGTCATACCCCCCACCTTGTGAGCGTGGGGTTATGCATACCCCCCATCCCCCGCGCTCTCTACGCCCTGTTGCTGATCGATATCACTACTACAGTACAGCACCATAAGTGATGTTGCACTACAATTTAATATGTTTGCTGTACATACTTTGTCACTTTCAGCTTCACTGACGTCTACATTGGCTGGCCAGGCAGAACCCATGATGCAAGAGTTTTGGCAAACTCGGATCTTTTCATCCTTGCTGAAAACAGACGTCATGGATGTCTTTTTCCACCAGAGGTAAGGTGAATCATGATATCACAGGTGTCGGGTGAGATCTTACTGACAGTTCCTTGCGTGGTGGTATTATGAAAATAATCTTGCTTTCATCATGTGTGGGATTGGGAAATTGCAGGGGTTGCAGTTACTGAACATATAAAACAAAAATGCAGCTCCCATAGCAGCAACCATATGCAAATGTGATTATACATGTAAATAAAAACGATGAGATTTTTAAAATTGAAGTCTGACGCAGTACAATCTTTAATATAATCAAAAAGCCACAAATCATGATGTGCTAATTTTGTCCAAACAGATTTGTTCAAAGAGAAAATGTAGATGCAAGTGCAAGGAGCTTTAAGCTTCTGGATCAGTGTACATCATTTGACCGATCATTACAGGCAATTCACAAGTATTGAATCTAGACATGTGTGTAATTGTATTATGTATGAAATACAACTTTCAGTGCAACAAATTTGGAAAACCGGCAAATACCACAATTCTGAGTAAAGTGCATAAGTTAATGAATTGCATGGAAGTAATAATGTCAAACTAATTTGCTCCGCATTGTGATACATGTATTTAAATTTGTAAGTTTTCACAAATTTGAGTTTCAAAGCTGATCAATGTCAATTTGTCGTATTTTCATTTGCAGATCTATGCATTTTCATTTTTTTTCTTCCTCAATTACAGAAGACACAGATTCTTAATGGTGTTGAAGTACCAGTTTTCTTGATTGGCGATCCAGCATATCCGCTCAAGAGTTGGCTGATGAAAGGCTTCCCCAACAACCAAAGGCTGACTGAGGAGCAAAAAAATTTCAATTTTCGATTAAGTTCTGCACGTATGGTGGTGGAAAATGCATTTGGAAGATTGAAAGGGAGATGGAGACGGCTTCTGAAGAGAAACGATGTGGACATAGCGTGTGTATCAGATGTAGTAGCTGCATGTTGTGTCTTACATAATGTATGTGAAATTCAACGAGAACAGTACTTCCCTGACTGGGATAAAGAACGAAAAGAGGAGGAACGTCGCGAAGGCATTCTACAACCAGAACGGATTGCAGTTGCAGGTGGACAAAATGATGTGTCTTGTGCAGATTTAAGAAATGCAGTGATGGCATCTTTACATTAACAATGCTTATAGTTTTGAAAATAATGAGCTGTGTAAGCCTCTATGCAAAATGTCTCTGATTACTTGATAACTTGTATAGCATCAAAATTTGATTTTTTTTTTTATTTAAAGCTCCACAATGTGAATTGTGTCTTAAATGATTCTACATAATTGTGCATAATTCGTTATCAGGCTAATGTTAATTTTTAAGAACTAGGTAACATGTTGCCATGCATGCCCATTGCACTGGAAATCTTTCAAACACAGTCATGTTGTTGAATTGTAAGTTTACATGCCGAAATATAAATAAATTACACTTTGAGTTTCAGATGTCCACCATG
Organism: Eucidaris tribuloides; assembly: GCA_001188425.1. NCBI lineage: Eukaryota > Metazoa > Echinodermata > Echinoidea > Cidaroida > Cidaridae > Eucidaris > Eucidaris tribuloides. The sequence goes on from JZLH01S0501685.1 coordinate 25,823, forward strand.
TAACAAGAGAATTTCCTATTTGTATTGTAGTTCTGAATAGTACTGTTTGGAAAGTACATGTACTGTCTCTGGGTACTTTCCCAACCGTTCTGCTTAGAACATCCTACAAGTACCAAGAAATAAATTATTTTGAAACATGTAATGACATCCACAAAAGTGTAATTATATTGCATAAAATTATCAGCTTATATATCTCGGGAGGGTGGGGGGGGGGGGTGAGGTGAGGGACAGAGATTAATGCTCCCACAGAACGTGTAGGCCAGGGGGAAAATCAATTTTAAATTTCCAGGAGCTACTTTCGAAACTTATTGGCTCAGTTTGGGTGCAGTTTACTTTGTGTCTATGGGAATTTCGGTTTGTGTTCATGGCTGAATTGTTTTTCTTTGCAATGTTTAATTTTAATTTGTATGTGTCTACAACAATAATCCAGTCTCCTACGCACAGGAAAGAGCCATGTTCAACAAGAGATTCGTCAAAAAAAAAAAATGGGGGGGGGGGAGAAAAACCATGAATCATCCTGTCCTGGGTTTTCCATTCAGTTCAAATCAAGTTGTGGAGTAGCTGTTGTAGATTGTATTATAATGTTAATTGGCCAATACATGTACAGACAATCAATACAAAAACTTCTTTCCTCTGTCCAGTGTCCAGATTTTTTTTTTTTTTTGGATACATGTACATTCTTGCCTCTGTGTCTGTAATCAGTATTACAGCCACTATTACCTTGTTATAATTTGATTTTAATAAAAATGGGTTAAAATAAAATGGGTGGGCTTTGGAATCCCTCCCCCCTTTTGTTTATACCTGCACATGTATACCAAAGTTTGAACTAAAATTTTAATGATTAGTGTAGGCTTATGAATACAGTGCACTCTCATTATAAAGAAGTCCTTGGGACCCATGAAATTGTTTCTTTATAATAAAAATTCTTTATATCAGAGTTGCCAAAACAATAGAATACAAAGGAAATCCAAGATAAGGGACCAAAGATTTTACTTCTTTATAATGAAATTGTGTTATATCAGTGTTCATTATAAGGAGAGTGCACTGTAATGTTGTTACACCTCACTGTGTGTCTTGTTTACTGGAACTTGTTTGCTGTGATATGACCATGGATCACTTTCTAGATGTTGAAAGTAGAGTGTGAAACGTTAAAGTAAATACAGTACATGTATAACAGTTTTGGTTGTTTCAAATACTGTGTAAAATAATGTTCATGAATTCATGTTTTACAAATATTTTATTTCAAAATCTTGTTTGCATTTATTTACAAACACATGCACACACACGTACAATCATACCCATCGACTGTGTGCAGTCAAGGTGTTCTAGTTTAATACGTAACTGTTTATTTTGTTATATAAATCATGTTCATGTCGACATCTACTAATAAATTGTTAAAAGTAGTTTTGAATCTATAAAACTGTGTTCATGAATTCAAATTTGTCATTTCTTATTCATCAACAATTCTTGTTAAAAGAATAACACATGGTCACTTCTTGTTTGCACAAATAGCACACACATGGCAGCACAAACATTACTACTACACACATGCACAAACAGGCAAGCTCTCTCACACACACTCTCACACACACACACACACACACACACTCTCTCTCTCTCTCTCTCAAAGAAAATGAATACATGTACATATGAACTCTGAAAGATGACATGCTGTGTGCCCGTGTGCTTTTGGTTTGCATAGTTGTGTCAGTGTGCTAGTGTCATGTAGTGGAGTGTTCGATTTTGGGCAGATAGCGAGAGGTTGGGTTCATTTGAAGTCCCAAGCGGGGTTTGTTTACTACTGTATATGTATTAATAACCAGGATTAACGACAAGGTAATCACATTTTTTAAAAATACACAAACTGTTTAATGTAATATAAAATATGTTAAGTAAATACAAGGTGGACAAATACATCTGTATAATAAATAACAGGCAAGTTTGGTGTCTCTAGTTGGCATAACATTAGAGATCACCAAATTTATATGACATGAATGGCAAGATGACCAGTCAAAGTCAAGTAAAATTTGCCAAACACTAATACTAAATGAGTTGACAGTATGTAATATAGCACCAAACAATGATTAATAAAAAATAACAATGGCTTCCATCTACATTATACACTAATGGAAATTGGCTGAATGAGCACACAATATATTTTTTGAGGTAGATGAACTTACATGTACATGTACTTGTGATAAACGTGTAATTTTGGCAAGTTTAAATCCAACCAGTCAATATACAATGAGTAAATACATAAGTACATGTATTGTTTTATATTGCATCAATGGCAAGAAGATTGTTGTGAACCCAGATTTATAATTTCTGTGAACAAACTAAATACCTGTCAGCCATATAAGAAAAAAACTCAAATCTTTAAACATTTCTTTTCTTTGTAACACAGAAAATGCAAAAATAGTAACACAAATTTATAAATTTAACATAAACCACAGAAAACTAATCCTCTAATCTAGGCCACTACATACAATTATCAGAAAGTATAATAAATGTTTTTGGTCAATTTTGTAACATAAAATACTAATTCTTATGAAATACATTAGTTGGTTTTTTCCTTTACCAAAAGAGCAATAGTTATAACAATGTCACTTCCATCATTGCTGGTGTCGCTACATTTGACCTCTATTAATTTGCAGATCCTATACATGACCATACATGTATGTACATGTACTTCACACCAAACTAACGCATCTTTAAAATGCCTAAACCACATGGGTTTTTGTTTTGGGTGGACTATAGAAACCACTAGTTTACCAATTAAACAGTGAAAAAAAAACTATCAAGTCTACACTTCTATTACAATGTCACAAGCTACTAGAAACATCACTTACTAAATTATTGTATGACCTCTTTGGTAAACTATAGAAACTACTAATATACCAATTTAACATTAAATATCAGAAAAAGAACTACTAGTATCTAGTCTACGCTTCTATATTATGATATTACAATGTCACAAACTAGAAATGTTATAAATTTTGTGGAACACTATGACCCTACGTAAAATCGTAAATCATTTTCTTTTCTCCACAGAACAAGTTTTATCACCACATTTATTATCGCTCTTGTTGCTAAATTTGACCTTTGACCTCTTAATTTGCAGATCATAAACATTGGTCACCAAACCATGAGCATGCATTTTAGAACTGCCTGAAACAAAAAAAAAGCTTTCCCCCTCCCCCTTTGGTACACTACAGAAAATGCTGAACACATGTATTGATTTCCTAATTCAACACTCAACAATGAAAAACCAATCCTCTATTGTAAACTACATGTACATGTTTCTAGCCAATTTTGTGAAATAAAATGGCATGTACTATCATTCAACATTTGCAAAAAACATTCTCTTCACATATCGTGAAAAGTTGTGACATTGTCATTGTCATCATTGCTGTTGTTGCTGGAATTTGGAGTTGACGTGCGAAAGTAGTCGTAGCTTGTGGCTGGTGGAGGGCGACTATAGGTGAAGTTGTGTGGCTGAAACTGTGGTGTTGAATAATTCTGACTGTGAGGCACCTGTGCCTGTGCATGTCCACCATTATTTATCTGTGAAAGCACATTTGTCATGAATGTCCCAAAATGCTGAAACATGTCTGCCTGTGCAGCTCGCATTTCTCTCACAACTTCAAGTTGTGCATTCCTGTTCTCACGCTCGAGACGCATCTCCCATTCTCTCTGTTCCTGAGCTCGCCTCTCCTCAGCCCTGTCAAATCTGTTGTCGGATCTCTCCAGCTGATTGGCGATCGTGTTTGACATAGCTTTCACAGACTGTTCCAGCTTCGTTTTTTTGTGTCGTTCCTTGCGTTGTTTATCTGAAAAATATTAATGAAACAAATGGGGAAATCGATAGACGAAAGAAAATTAGTCACTATACATCAATGCCTTTAGCCGCATTTCAGTATAATTACATAATTAATATGAGTCTTGATACTAAATACATGTAGAAAAAAAAAAACTAAACTAGGACATATTCTGATTGAAGCAAATATCTGAACCATGGGTAGACCATAAAAAAAAAAACTTTTTTCTGTATTTCACGTGTCGGTCTGTCAGATATTTTTTCCACATACATCATGTAAAATCACAACTTGGGTGTACAAGGCCTCCACGTACACGTAATTATAATAAAAAAAAATGATGATTGACACTTCTAAAATATGTTTCTAATTTACAATCATCTCTCAAACAGCAAGACATTAATGAAAAAAAAAAATCAGTAATGTGAGAGATATTGCATTGCAATTTTGTGCTTGGTCTGAATTCCGCACTATATTTGTCAACAGCGGCCATTGAAATCAGACGATATCGGGCCCATCATTGTCTGATCAGTAACCGTTGATAACCGTTCCTTCAAACTCGTGCCAATGCTGTCAGGTGTTCTCAAGAATTAACTTACCACCACTTGCATGACTGTCAGCTACACCATGTCCACTGCCTTCTGCTTGATTTTCAGCTGACGTAGCACTTGCAGCCTCAGTCATGTTAGTTTCATTCTCCGTTTCAGTCTCAGTTTCCTGCCTGAATTCATCAGGACCGCTAGTTAGAGCAGGTGATGAGATTGAAGCATCATTGACAGAGTCATCGTTGAGAGAATCATCGTCTTCACATTCATCATCATCCGAGTCCTGTGTAGATCTAGATCTACTATGGGCGTTAGTACTACTACAAGATGGTGCATCATCGTTGTCCACGTCCACCACGAGACTGCTTACAACATTAACCGGGTTGGCACTTGGCCGATGGCCCCATATTTGGTCACATAATTCGAAGTACTTCCAATATCTTGGGCCACGACCACTTCTGTTGTTGTGGTCCTTTATTTTATGGTAGTGGCTTTTCAAGCCCTTGAGCTTGGTCACCACCTGTTTTTTGGAACGAGCAACTCCGCGTTCTCCGAGCATTTCAACAATACGGCCGTACACGGCACCTGCCCTTACTGTACCGTCCATTTGGGCATCTATCTCCTCTTCTCCCCGAACTTGTAACAACTGTCGGATCTCCCCGTCGGTCCAGTTGGTGCCACGTTCCTCTGCCATTATAGAGCTAGACAATTTGTCAAATTATATCAACTGGAACTCCCGCTGGAACTAGTAAAAAAAACTTTGAAAATTCGCGTGCGTGACAAGTGTGTATCGATCGGCGGCATGCAAACGTGCAGTTCAACTGTGTTGTATTACGTAAACATCGCACCCTGTGCATGCATGCATGCCGTACAACACTCAATCGGGTCAGTATTATTGTTACGCGCCATTGTCTTCGTTTTTCGCGCGGAAGTCGTGAACTCTGACCTACGGCGTACGCATCACTGCGCAATGAGTAGCAGCGCCGGCGTAACTCATTCAGACAGGAGGTGAAGCGTAGCAGCTACTCCTTTTCGCCGGCTCTAAAACACCTCCGGAGGTGGTTCAGAGCGGGCGTGCTTAATACACCTATTCGCCGGCGTAAACCATTCAGACAGAAAGTGGAGGTGTAGCAGAGCCGGCTCAGCGCCGGCGAATTTGGGCTGTCTGAAGGGGGTTATAGGGAGACGCGAATGGTGAAGGGGTGGGTGGGCTGCAGCAAGTGTTAAGGGGTCATAGCCCCTCCCTAATAATTCTGCTCATCCGTTTTTGTCAGCACAATTAATCATTTCTAGGGATCTTCTTTTTCCTGTTTGGGACATGACGACTTTTTTTTTCGTCACATTGATTTGCACCAAAAAGCAGCTTGCTTCGGGACCCAATGACTTATCGTTTTTTTACATGTCTTTAATTAAATTACGGCGGTCAGGTTATTAATTTGAATTTGAAACGGTTATTATTTTTCACAGAGACTGACCTTTCTGCCGCAACAGTTTGTAAAGTATTAATATTTACATCAGTTATTCAACAGTTCAAGGTGTACACGTCAAGAATAAATTTGTAGCCACTATTTTGAAAATAAAGATTTAAAAACGATCACCACTAAAATAGGGGGGGGGAGTAAAAGGAAACGTGTATAGGGTTTCACACAGTGATGCATCAAAAGTGCAGAATTTATAGACCCGCAGAACAAGTGATTGTACCTGAGTTACGCACAACAGGAAAATACCAATTGTCACATTAAACCAATACTACACCATCTTTAAAGAGCACTGACATGATTGGGAGAAACAAAAAATGCCTCATGAACCAAACTGGTTGAAAGATATATCAATGGATACACCAGCTGGAGAAGTGTATCTTCCAGCTGGAAGGATTTATCTTGAATTTGTTTACTTAAGCCGAATCAAGCTTGAGCATACTAGCATTTTGTTTCTCTCGAGCCCCGATAAATATAAATTCCATAGAACCCTACAAAACAGATTTGTCTGTCCCGGGTGTCTGTCACAAGGCATACAGATGGAAGTAACTTTAGAACGAGTCAACTGTATGACTACAAAATTTTCACAGTAGAATCTTTGCACAGTTTACTTGATGCCAGTATAGTTTCACCCCAAGTTGAAGACTAGCCCCAATCATGTCATTTACCTTTAAGGTGACTAAACATATCTAGAACGAACCCGAGTTCAACTTACCAGAACCCCTCCCCAAATTCCGATGCCACAGTAAGACCAGTATGCTGTGATACCAACCGCCGCACCTCCCAGGGCCGCAGAAACAACCCCTAACACCAGAAGAATCATTCCGACTAACTGTTGACGGTAAAGAATAAGGACGACATATCTGAGAGACAAAAATCAGGCTTGAACGCAAAGAAACAAATTAACAATGACCACAGTTTATCATTTAGTGCATTAAATAGGGAACAATTATGGTACTCGAGTTGACCTGATTCACCTTGCCCATTTCCTCCTATTGACTACTCTGTGTAGATTTATGCCATTTTATACTCCACCTCAGTATCAATTTAAGGTTGATGTTTATCCATGCATATCTTGCCAGTGACAGCATAACTTTCCAAACTTTTGTATTCTATGATGTAGGCCTATACCAGATATCAAAGTTGGACAAGTTTTTGTATTGAAGCTTCACAATGTTAACCTATGTCTTTTAGTCTTTTAGTCTTTGTTTTACTTATATTTAGAGCACCCATAGTTCTCCCCCTGTTCCTTCATTTTAATTCAATTGGCACAAATAAACCACCTTAAGTAAATTTTTAGACGTAGATACTATGGCCGCTACAATCTGTCTGCTGGACACTCAGTCTATCGGGGTACAACCACTCAAGAGTACCCTCAGGAAGGCACAGAAAGCTCTCATATCATTGTGCATACACAATCTCCATACCAAACTTGTTTGTTGTTTTACTGGAAATGTATATTTTGTTGCCATTATAACAATTTTATATCAAAATGTCACTTTTCTCACTAATGCAAGGAAACAAAGTTTCTTGAATAAATTTATACATGTAGTATATTGCTTGATTTTATTTGAAATGAAAATAGTCTCTTCCTTATTTAATTGTATGATGTCGATTTTAGCTGCCCCTTTAAAAAAAAAA
>JZLH01S0501740.1:6546-18522 GCA_001188425.1 Eucidaris tribuloides
TGCCCTCTGGTGAACACCATCTTCAAACAAATGTCAAAATTTTGGTACGAAACAAAACTCCCAAGTCTTCTCTATCAGCCCTGAAAAGAGTTTTCAAAAATTCTACAAAATGAAACACACAGATAATAAACAAAATGGTATAAGTTTTGTTGGGACATCCTGTATGTAAGATACAGATGACTTTGCATAACTCGAGGTCGCATTTAAAGTCAAATTATCGCCTATGTCAAATATTTTTGACAGTCCCAATTTATCGTTTGCTTTTTCAATGGGAAGTTTTTCTTCTAAGTCGATTTTTAAATTGAATATTGCCAATATTTTTGAGTCTCAAAGGGAGCAAACGTGTTAAATCATTTGCCTAGGTCGAAGTGGCCACAACTGTCATTCTTGAAGATCTTAAACTCTTAATGGGTTGACCTTTTGATCTCTGCCTGTCAGCATGACCGTAAAGATATAAATTTCCCATTCCCTCTTTGTCTTTCTCATTTTGACAGCCACCATTTCCCTATACATGTTTCTTCATCTCTAACATAGAACTGTATACAAAACTGTAACTCAAATTTCGTCTAAGTCGACATGATTTGTGTGGTCCCCTGTGATTCGACTTACACTACTTACACTATGTATTACACTACTGAGCTGTGAGAAGGCAAGATATATCTTCCAGTCATTCGTTGCAGTCTGGATGTTTGGACCAGAGAAGAAGATTACCCCTGACAATGGCCAGTTTGTTGACTGCCTCCTCCGACAGGTCAGCGTACTGGACCAGGTGGTTGTCAAATTCAGGCATCCACTTGTCGATGGCAATGGTGGCTGGTAGATCCATCAGTCGGCAGGCAATAGTGGATATTGCCTCCGAGGAGCAGAGACCTCTCCACCATGTCAGCGGTGAGATGTACTGAGCAGAATCCCAGATGCTAGGCTCCTTCCACAGACCCTGCATGGCCCTGAATTCGGCGAGGGATGCTATGACACGGCCGACCTCAAGGCCGAGGCTGCTGGCGATGGTTGTGATTGCCGTATTGGCTTGGATGGTCTCGGAACTCTCCGGTGAATCATCCTTGTATCGGGGATTCAATATGTAAGCGGCAAAGTGAACTGGACTGATGCAGGACTTGATTCTTTCAAGGATGAGATCATGAACGGTGTTCACTGTTTTGGCTTTGTCCACCTGCATGGTCTCAGACGCGACGTCCTCTCGTAGGGTTGCTATGATGTGTCTGACATCAGACAGTGTAGACGAAGGATCTTCCAGCTTGTGAACAGCAGTGACGACAACCTTTAACTTTTCAACAAGAGCCTGCAAGGTGTTAGCAAATTCCCCATCATCCATGATAGGCACTATGTTGTCTGGTATACTGGTCTGCAATTCAGGCATAACTTTCTGGACGGAGAGCATAGTGTTCACTAGCAATTCCAAACTCTCAACAGTTGCACAGACATCCAAATTTCTGTTCTCAGAAACTTCCTTCAACCTGTTCAACTCTGCTGCATCAGATGGAGGAAGCATTTTCTCAATGCTCTCAAACACACTCGCATTTATGATCTCCGTGGTGATTTGTCTCGCCTTATCTAGTGTGTCACACAAGTAGTCAGTTTCGGTGAGAACCTCCCGAAGCAGCTGCCTGAGAGTGTATGAAGGACAGATGCACATCAAAATATGAGGAAATTTGTCTTTCAGTGCTTTCCGAACATCCTCCATATCATCTATGTGATCAGTGATCAAGACTGTGACCCTCTTTGGTCCCACTTTCTCGATGACATCCACAAGTTGCTTTGTTACATAATCAGCCTCCCCAGACTCTTTCCTGTGGGTTGCAAGAAGGACAGGCTGTGGCGTTGCAACAACATACTTCACCAAGGTGACACTAGGGTTTGCCCAACCAGTGGAGATGACAGCCACCGAGGAACAGTTCTCAATCTTTCTTGCATCCTGGTCGATACCCTCGTGTACTCTTCTTCAAGCAGATAGCCTTTCATCCACTTAGCATCAGGGGACCTGTAACCTGGACAAACAGCTTGCATGAACTCCAACCAGTACTTGTTCTGCGTGATGCTCAGCCTGGATCCTGTGGCACATAGAGCTCTTGCCAAAGCCTGATCAGCTGGCAGCTGGCCGAGCGAGAACTCCTGTCTATCCGTTTCATCCACCTGCTCTTGTTTTATGTTCAACACGGTCATGGGCTGAGTGGAAAGTCTTCTGGTATTAGTTATAGTGTCCACTCCTTGGGGATGACCATCTAATGTTTGGAACACACCAGGGGAGGACACAAACAAGCCTGTAGGTGTGCACTGGGATGTCTCCATCTCGCAGGAGGTATCACCACCGGTATAGCGAGAGATGCTATGCTTGTGCATCATGTCATCCATGTTATCTTGAGAGGTTGGTATCATCACGTCGTCACCAACGGTGTGGAATGTCGTCATTTCCATATTGGAATCCGACTGTTCCTCTGCATGGACATACGGATAACTCTCACTCCTTGCATTCACGATCATTATGCCCATGCTATTCCCAGAGTTGTCATTAGACGCGTCGCTGATGGCCTCTCCGTAGTCGGACACATTCTCAGTCGATCCATGGGCACTTACCTCTGTTACGGACGGCGAGCTATGAGGACTTGGAGAAGGATAGCTCTGGATTTGACCATCGAAATCAAACTGTTGTCGAACCCCAAATGGGGCAGACGTGCACACGGCAAAATGGCAAAGGAGTGTACTGCTTTGTGTATCGTTCCTGATGTATTCCGAACAGTGAATACACTTGGCTTGATTTACGTTTGGTGTTTCCGAAAAGTAGTGTCGAACCAGAACAGTTCCTGCAAAAAAAAAAAGGAGAAAGGAAAGATTTAAATAAAAGTAAAACAAACTGAACACAGAAATACGCCAATTGATAGCGCAGCACTTCATTCCTGCCTGATATCAACAGAAATGGAATACAAAATCCACAGTGTCATCCAGGGGCGTCGATCCATGTTTTGGATCGGGGGGGGGGGGGGGAGGGCGGATGTATGTGATTAATAGTATTTTTACGCAACGTGTTTAATGGTTTTATAGTGCTTTCCAAAGGTTTTTAAAACATATATTTGCATTGCATGTTATGAATTTTTCAAGTTGTCAGTTTGCCCCCTCCCCCAACTATTTTCATTGGTGGGGCAATCCACCCCCCCCCCCCAGCATCGACGCCTCTGGTGTCACCCACATGGACTGCAATCATCCCTTTCAGTGTAGTTCAGTGTAGTCTCGGTTCCAGACCATGCAAGTTTTTCTCCCTCCGAGTAGCAGTGCGGGTGCGAACTTGCACTATATGCCTAGTGCGACGCAGTCGCACATACCTCAGAAAAGCAGTCTTACTAGTTCAAGACAGTCAACCGATAGTAGGCCTAATTTCTCTTGGAAATAGGATAAGTTCTTGCGTCTGGAAGCCAGACTACTTTCAGTGCTACACTGGGAAAATCTCATGGAAATTCTTGGAGTTTTGTTACCTTGGTAACCTACTTATGATGTTTTGTTTGCTTTGATTGCTGATCTGCAATGCCTGTAGCTGTAATTGAACCGTGTTTTATCATTATTCTACGCACCACTACCAATCTAACGATATGAGATTCATTCTTTATTCTGTCGCTCAGTAATTTGAATTTTTATACCAAAATTTATTCATAGTAAATCAATTTGGCAGGGTGAGATGTTGAGCACAGTGCTAGAACCGAAATACATTTTCCAATTAAACTTTATTATGTGCAGTAACAGCAGCTTTTAACAATTTTTATTTGAATACAGTACAGTCACTACATGAATTGAAATTTAACAGTCACTTCTCCCACTGACCTACACTTTCCTGCGTAACAAGTTTTGACACCCCATGTATATCATTATGTTCCAGTATTTTAGATAATTTTTGAAAATTAGACTATGAAACTTTTGGAATGTCATGTCAACTGTTCCTGTTAGATACTACTGTGTTTTAATTATATTTCTTTATCAGTTCTCATCTTCCACTCACTCAAGACGTGATCCATCTGCTTCAGGAAGGAGGCATCGTGGCCAGCAGCCCGTAGATCTTCAGCCCCAGTGACAGCTTTCATCAACTGGAAGGAGACAAAGAGTGTACATACACAGCTGTTACAAATGTTATAATGTTATACATAGGAAATTACAATAAATTTTTTAAATCCCTGTTTGGTCACACACGATGTGTCATGGATCATTACTCTTGACAGGCCCGGTAGCCTCAAATGCTAGAGTAGGGTTGCAAAATTTTCCGGAAATATTGGGAATTTTCGGCAACTTTTGGAAACTTTGAATATTCTTGTACATTTAGCATTTGAATTTAAAAATCAAAATGATCATTCATCTAATAGCAGAAATGTCGTGACATCAAAACACTTTCTTCAAATACAAAAAAGAAAGGAAACAATGTAATGTCAAACAGTGATTTATGTTTGTTTAGTTAATTATGAAAACATAAATATTGGCAAACTTGGCTTTGTTTGCAACATGTACATATAATATCAGCTCAACCAGCCAAACTTTGATACATGCCTACTTGATGAGATAGTACTCAAATTTTATGACTTATGTAGCAATAACATGATAAACTCATAATGAAATAGTCCACTCATATTGAAAGAGACATTCCAGTGAAATTTTTCACTTCATGCACAAACTGCACATGCACTGCATATAATGTGGGATCAGACTACAATGTATACATGAATGTGTTATGTGTGTCATTATCATTACGGCTGATTTATCATCATGAAAGGCCCAGGCAAGCCAAAAGAGAGGTAAATACTATTTCATTAATGTGAGGAAGTGCAATGCAAGAGAGTGCTGATTACATTTTCCAAAAATAAAATAATTTTCAATTTTATATGATAAAATAAAAATTCCCAAAATTCCCAACCCATGGAAAGTTTCCAACCCTCTGCAACCCTATGCTAGAGCTCATGTGAGCTACGTGCTGACTGGACTTGTCCCTCAAATTGTCGGTGAACAGAGCAGCGAGAGGCTACCAGGCGTCACTCAGATGGAGCTGGGAGTTATGATGCCTGGTGCTATGCTTAATTTCATAAAGTTTGAAAGTTGATTATAGTTTAATGAATATACATTGTATACAGCGCCTTGAGCACTCTTTTGAGGGGATATGTGCACAGTACAAATAGATAGACATTATAACTATTATTACAGCATGTTTGAATGAGCAGTAGTGTTTAATGCTAGTTTCTCCTTTATCTTACTTATAATTTCAGTAGCAATCCAGATTTTTAAAGCACTTTTTAGGTGGGTTTGCTTTCTATATGTAAAGCTACGGTCACAAATAAAAGAGGCGACGGCCTGATTTATAGCCTGTTTGGGCGGTGCTGGAATTCAGGCATCGCCCGACAATTTTGGAAAAGTTCAGCGGTCTGTAAAGCCGCAGGGGTGCCCTGCTGATATCCTGTTGGTGGCCGCTTGGTTTTAGGTAAAAAAATTGGCAAAATCGAAGGAGCCTCTCCGCGTAACTGATTGATGACTAATTGATTCCCTGACAGTCACCCACCGGTCAGTAGGTGATTTGGCGGTTTCCCACTGGCCGTCTGGCGATTTTAAGAAATCGGCCTTTTGGAAAACTTCATACAAAAATCTACTTGTTGTCTCTTGTGGAGCACACTGAGGAGTGCCTTAGTGATATGTGGGCATGCGCCGAGCAGGCACCATCCGGATGTCGACCAATTTTGAATTTGCATGCCCAGTGACCGACTGATCTCCCAGCGGCAACCATTCGGCAACAGGGTGGCGACCGACCGATCCCCTAAAACCCAGCGGGGGGATTCTATGGGATTTTAGGTCATTTCAGCCTACCGTAGGTTGTAGGGGATACCTATGGGGAAAATGACCTTCTGTACGGGAAAAGTAGGGTTTTTTTATGATTTGTAGGGGATGTAGGGGGTTTTAACAATTTTCAGAAATATTTTCAAATCCCCAAAGGATTTCAGAGAATTTCCATATATATTCGTGCGTTTTTTACATCTCTGACGGAAGAAATCAAGATCAATGTATTGCATTTACTAATATAATTTTGTCGGGGAAAACGTACCCTCGTAGGGGAAAAGTGGATATTTGTAGGGGAAAACATAGCTTCGTAGGGGAAAATTGGGTTATTGAGGCATGGGGAAAAGTGGTGTCCATAGGGGAAAATACACATGTGCCATAGGGGGAAATTAACATTTCGAGTGGAAGCCCTGCATTGGAGGTACCTGCTTAAGTTGCTTCTCGCACATCTCTCCCGTCTTCAGCATGGCATGCACATGCTTCTCCTGCAGTTTCTCCGCCACCTTGTTCCAGACCACAGCGTACTGGTGGTGGTCCCCTGTGCAACCGAAATCCATCTGGATCTCGTTGTGGCTCCAGATCTGAAGCAGACTCCAAATCTCCTCCGTGTTGATGGTCGACACCGGTGCGGGTTGGACCATTTCAGGGGGACGTCGGACGGTACTGCTCCTGGCCATTTTGTTTCCTGAACCTGAAGAACACGAACGACAACACCCATCAATTATTCTACAGTCATGGACAAAAGTTTGGAATATTTTCATCTCTTTGCATAGCCTTGTTTTACAGTGCAGATTTCTTATGATTAATGATCATTCCTCCATGCAGAACAGATCATTACTAAGTGCAAATGAGCTCTACGCGGGGGCGGTGCCAGGGTAAAATTTTAGGAGGGGCGAAATCCATTGGGAAAATTTCACCTGTCCAAAATGTTGTTTTACTAGCCAAACTGCAAGTCAAACAGCGTCCAACAAGTGGAGGGCAGGGGGCCGACAACGACAAAAAGCAGTTTTTTGTCTGCCATTTTTTTTACTAGCCAAATTAACAACAATAGTGGGGAATATTTTTGAAAAACTGTAAAATTCCCATCATCTTAATAAGTTTGAATAAAATATGGGGTGACAGTACACAGTAAACCAATTTATGATTACCTATTTTCTATTTACTTGTGAAAAATGGCAGTTTATATTTAAACAAATGAAGCTCCAATTGCTGGGCAGTTGGTGGGTATACCTCCACCCTCCTTAGCCAATTCGGCCCCCAAACCCATGTTGTGATACTTCATGAAGTTTTTCTTCCTTACATCCTATTTCAAATGACCTATGACCTTTGACCTTTATCATCCCAAATTAGAGCAGTCAATTTGTCTAGATAGTGATGTTTACTTCAGCCAAATTTCATAAAACTCTATAAAAAAAAAAGTCCTCCATTCTGAAGTGTTGAACAAAGTGAATTGTCTAAATAGTAGAGAAAGTGAGTGGTGACCCTTGACCTATTAACTTCAAAATTTACTCCAGCTATCAATCCCCTCCCCCCAAGTCTGAACAGCAGGGGGAAGAACACACTACCATCCCCACCCCACCTGCAGGATTTATGACCATGATGGACAGTCATGTGTATACATCAAATATATCACATACCCAAAACTCGATCAATCTCCTTGTAGAAGGGACTCCATCTGCTCCGTTCCCGACGGGCCTTCATGTATTGCTTCTTCAGGTAGTCCATTCTCTCTCGAATCTGTTCCACTTCACTGAAGGAAGATTCCGGATGCATCTCCTTGAAGATGCGTGTGATCTTGGACCACACCTGTTCATGACAAAACATTGACAACTTAAGCCCTTTACTTCAGAAACATGTTGGAGACTACAGTGTAAGAACTAGTGGCGTCGTCGACAGGCCTTCTGTCGGAAAGCTTGTCGAGATAACAGTATTTTGACTGAAAGACGATATGTCGACAGAGATTTTATCTTACCGACAACAACACACAGGGTATCAAAGTAATAAATCAGGACCTAACAATGTCATCTCTGCAGGCAGTCACTTCTCAAAGCAAGCATTTTTTTTCTCTTTCTGACGCTTGCAGAAGGGTATAGAAACTGAGAACCATTGTTCTGAGTGTAATCTACACCATAAGAATCTTGGTTCCCCGGAAATTGATGATGTGGTCAAGACCTGGCATGCAGTGACAAAATTCCTCAAGCTGCTTTCAATAGCGATGTCAGTCATCATTGGGGCCCCCTGGCAGGCTGATTATCCCCTGTAGTATGTAGCCACAATACAGGTGTATTTAAACATGTATAAGTACGGTGGTGTAAGAAAATCTCACGAATTCAATGTCCCAATTTATCTGACCATTGTTTTGTCGACAGCTGTGTCTGTCAGCTAAATATTGGAGGTGACATGTCGAAAGAGAAATTTCTATTTGACGACGGCCCTAGTAAGAACAAGATATCTCGGGCTGGGGTCTGTGGAGAATGTGTGTTATTGAAATGAAATCCTCTCCAAAGAGTGAATATATGACACATCTGGTTCCTGTAGGCAATTGACTAATCGATTTTTGTAAAGTTAGTTTTCTTTTTTGTTCATGTATTAGTCATATCAATTACAAATATATGTCAGCCATGTTACACATTACTCCCGAGTCTTAAAAATACGCCACACCAGCAAGTTAAAATATGCTATATTATTTCAACAAGCATGATAAAATAGAAACAACAAAGCTCAGGGATTTGACTTTTTATGACAAGGCCTAAAATACAGACAAAATGGGCAAATCTGTACACACAAAGCCAGAGATTTGGCCTGAAAAGGATATTGTCAGGGCCTGAATTTAGTCTTTTTCCTGAAAACTGGTATCCCTGAAAGTTAGGCAATATTTATTATTCCTGACACATAATAACCATGCTATAATTACCATCATCACAATCATAACTTTCATTCCACTCATCCTTAATTCTAATTAAAATTACAGTTTCTCATCTACATGTCTTATTTCAAACCCCAGACTAGTTAAAATCATTAGAAGGAATGCTTTGTTACCTTGCCTTATTTTCTCACCATCATATCACAGTTACTGTGTACATATGAGACTTTTTTCGAGCCCCAGTATAAAGACTTATTTCTAATGAACCTTTTAACTCGCCTTCGTTGCCTATCCAAACACCAAAGTATTTTTTTAAATTGTTATTTATATGTTATATCGAATTCAAGATTGTCAACATAACCAATAAAAACCTCAAAGTTAAATAACAAATTTTGCTGGATTAAAGAAAATGTAAAAACAGAAAAAGGACAGCATACTGAAACATAGCAACTGTACTACAATCAAGGCAAGGTCACTCAAAGTCACACATGCACCAGCAAGGTGAAGAAAGAGGACGCTGATAGCTGCCCAAAGTCGATGTGGGCTGACAGGCCGGACAAGAGACCATCCCACCAAACATAACATTGACAAGACTTTGTTTCATGTAGTCAACTAGTACAACTACATTTATAACACAACCAGCATATGGCTCTGTAAACTGCATAGTTCCTACTTGCAGCAATTACAGATTAGTGACGAAAACCGTGTACTTGTAACACCACCCAAGGTAGATTGTACTTCTTAACACTTAATTCACATGACAAATAATTTTTTTCTTTTTTCAGTGCTGATTCAAGTTTTAAAGAGAATACACAGTACTGGTTGATTACTTGCAGAACAACAACATTTTTATATCAACTGCTTTCAAACCTTCTGTGAACAGATGGTATTCTAAAAATGTCACTATAGTACAGGAGAGAGTAGTTGAAAACAGCAGAACACTTCGTTTTGGACATATCTGTTACACAAATCCCCATTGCTGACAAAGTACTAACACAGAAATCTATATGTGGGACTATGTTAATTGTTGCCATACACACTGCAGCAACGGAGTTTACTCCGTCGGGTACTCAAACTGCCAATTCCTCAACTTTTTATTGCATATGAAGTGAATTAGTCCCACATTATAATGCAAATGTAATTTACTCTCAGCTGGAAAATGTGGAAATGTGAAATTTTGATGGAAGATTTTTCATCATCAACCAGTACTGTGTGTTCTCTTTAAACTACAGCATATTAGAATCAAATTATTTGCATCTCTGTATAAATTCTGTTGCCTTAATGTTGATTTTTTTTTTTTTGGCCCTCTTTAAAGCACTAAGTAAAGAAATAATGTTTTAATGTCTTTTTGGGAGTAACTGTTGATTAATTTTGGCCTGTAGATCTAGAAGAAACATATATATTCTCTGATGCTACTCAGGGTGATATTGTTTTTCACCTCAGTTTTATACATCTTATAATATACTATATACAGCTGCTTTTCAAACAATGGATTGGCAAGAATTCCATCAAGCAGTTTTACCTCCTTGTTCCTTGCCCTGATTTGCGACTGGATGTGTGGTGTTGCCCAGATTTTAAGAAGGCTCAGCGTTTCATCAGCCCGCCAATTACGGGGTCGCTTTGAACCTTTGATCTGGTGTTTCTTCTCAGCTTCTACCAGTTGCTGATGTAAAGATGCTCTGACGCTAATGCTAGAGCTCATGTGAGTGCTAGTGCTAGGACCAGGACTTGACATGGTACTGGAACTGGAACCAGAAAAATCTGAATTTGAAAGATAATGCAGAAAAATATACACAACTAAGTGATTTGAATATGCAAGATGCAAAATGATACACATATGCCACACAAGTAACAAATGACAAAATGTAGGCAGGGGTTAACACTAGCACTTGCCTGCTTGCCCAGGGCAAGTAAATTTTTGCTTCTCACCCTCTGGGCAAGTAAACATTTTTATTTCTAATATCAATAGAGTATGAAAGACTTGGTTTTTTTTTTTCAAATTCAGGTATGTATAGCAACATGCATTCTTCTTAATGGTTCTTTTTTCCACAAAATTAATTGATTTAAATGAATTTGCCAACACAAATACTACGCTTTGTGTACTGATTGTGATCATTTACACAGATCACAGGGTTTTCACTCACCACCATGGGTAACTCGATCAATTTCTTCGTAAAACGGTGAAGACTTGACTTTTTTGCCTGCCTTGATGTTTTCCGCTCTAGCATGCCGATACAATTTACGCAGGTAGTCGATTCTTTCTTTGCACTGTTCTCGCGTCCGCATTGGAGCCTCTGGGTGTGCGGCGGCAAACAGTCGGGCTATCTTCATCCAGACAAGATAGACGTGGCTACAGCTCCTCAACTGGCTCTGAATGGAGGGCATCGTCCATATCTGGATCAGGCTGTGCGTCTCTTTCAATGACCAGTGGCGGTAGCGGCCCGAGATGTTGCTGGGCTTCTGCTGGGGTTGGGTTAACTTTGACGACATGCCTGCGATATATCAGAAATAGTATATTTGTCTTCCTCGTTTATCTTCCGTGTTAGGTTGAATTGTTTGAAAACAAAGCTCTCCTGCAATGACAAAACAAAAACAAAAACAAAACAAATAAATTTTAAGAGCTCATGCTACTGAATCATATATAGTTGTCTAAATTTCATGCAGAAAAAACAACAACAACATATCATTATTTAGAACTATGATGGCCTCTGACAACTGGATCAAATACATTTACAATTGTAATTGTAATTATATGGGAAGTGATTGATTATCTGCAAACTAATTAAAAGTTTCAAATGATGCAAAGTTGAAATACTTGACAGGGCCGCCTACTGTCACACATTTTGCCAGAGTCTCATTCATTTTGGAATTTGGCTTTTCTTATAATGCAATATTTCTTTTTAGTACATTTCAATTGTTCCCATGCATTCTGGACCCCTCAGCATATCACTGGCCTATGGGAGTCTCACACAAATTGATTCACAGAGGTTGGTAACCCTGCTTATTGTTGGAGGACAACCTAAATTGTCCCCTGCAAATTGTTTTTTTTTTGTCTTTAAAACATGTAGCTACACCAGCCAATCTAAGGCCCTATTCAACAAATGATCTTGACCTTTAAACTTTAAATGATCTTTAAAACTAGTCCAAAAGGCCTTCAATATTGATTCACAAAAAATTTAAAGCCCAAGTTTAGTTTTGGGGATTTTTTGTTATTTGAAAGCTTTATGCCCCAAAGTCATAACCCTGCAATAATAGATTCTGAATGTCTTTATTTTTTTTTAAATGAATTAATGAAAAAT
>JZLH01S0501740.1:19405-29646 GCA_001188425.1 Eucidaris tribuloides
TGTAAAATTTTTGGGGGTGTTCACACAAGATTTTTCATTAATTCATTAAAAAAAAATTAAGACATTCAGAATCTATTATTGCAGGGTTATGACTTTGGGGCCTAAAGCTTGCAAATAACAAAAAATCCCTAAAACTAAACTTGGGCTTTAATTTCTATTCTTTTAATTACAACACCCTACCAAATAAACACACATGCACTCACTGTCAAACAGTCAGTATTTTGGCAAACCTGTACTTTAGGGGACCTGACAATGTAAGTACAATATAAGTTCTGAATACAGTTCAAAATCTTTCTGGACAGGTTCTTACATTCCAGCTCTCCTTGTTCATTTCATGAAAATAACATACATTTTGGAGGAAAATATTGGCCAAAAACATGAGTGGTCACTGGTCAGTGATTGTTTAGTATACGGCAGTGTTCACGCTGTGCTAACGAGCGCGGTGCATAGAATCCGGACAACTCGACCCTCAGACAATTTGACCCTGGATAACTCGACCCTCTATCCTGGATAACTCGGCGGTGGCAGGTGATCCAGGATAGAGGGTCGAGTTATCCAGGGTCAAATTGTCTGAGGGTCGAGTTATCCAGGGCCGAATTGTGAGAGGGTCGGGTTGTCCGAATTCTATGCACCGCGCTCGTTAGCGCAGTGTGAACACTGCCGTATACTAAACAATCGCTGACCACTCATGTTTTTGGCCAATGTTTCCTCCAAAATGTACGTTATTTTCATGAAATGAACAAGGATTGGAGAAAGCTGGTATGTAAGAACATGCCCAGAAAGATTTTGAACTGTATTCAGAACTTATATTGTACTTACATTGTCAGGTCCCCTAAAGTACAGGTTTGCCAAAATACTGACTGTTTGACAGTGAGTGCATGTCAAACCTCTGAAAAACGACCGAACTCAATACTAAGGCCGGAGCCTTCGGTCTAGTCACTCAGCAGCCCGAGGAAGGGGCACAAAGTGAGATAGGTGAACAATATTTTAGCAGAATGTTGATGAGATGTTGGGCAACACAGTGGCGTGGGTGGCGGGTCGATTGACATTGCTTCGTGGGCATGACTGTCACAGTCTTGTTTCTCTTTTGTCACACCTCGTATGTGGTCCTGAGGCTAAGCAGAGCTGTATGGACCACATACGCCCAACACACTGGAAAAAACAAACAAAATTTGCACTATGCTGCTATGACTATGTGCATTGAATGATCCAGTCCCGCCAAAACTGGACAAAATTTTGTGCAGGACACTGACTGGGCAGAAATTTGGTAAAATTAAAAAATGAAATTGAAGCGAGGAGTCCTTCATTTTCAAGTACGTCGTATTTGAGGTCAAAAAAAAAAAAACTCAGAGCACATTCTTTTGCCACGACTGCATGAAAACAACCACTTATTACTTTGTACACAAAAGTATAGAGTTGTCCCCATGTGTGTAAGGAGAATGCAACTTGCAAGTTGCAAGTTGTTGCTGTTGGATTCTAATTCACAGTTACACTGAGCAAACATGTAATTTCCACGAGTGGGACTACATTATAACAATTCTCTGGATCGATGATTATTAATATGGATTTGCCCTTAGTTTAATAACGTAAGCAAACAAAAAATGAATTACCTGGTCTTTGTAAAAATGTAAGTCAGATACTGTAGCAATAACGACGCAATGCAATGATGCAAATTAGCCAGATTTCAGTCCGATGTCTCGGGGATGTCCCCTCGACGCTGTCCTTTGTTTTTTTTCCAGACTTAGCTAGGCTTGGTTCGCCAGGCACTAAATTGAATTCGTTTAGTATCGAATCGTGTTATAGCTCTAACGTTAGGCTTCTTTGCAGACTCTTGAGTGGACGAACCTCTGCAGCTCTGACGAAAGAAAGTCTACACCCAAATGAGGGACCTGCCTTTTTTTTATATTATTATATTAGGTGGGGGGGGGGGGGGTGTTGAATTTGATTTTTTTTTTTCACTCGCCATTATTCCGTCTGCTGCCCTAACAATTAACTGAGGAAGGAAGATTCGTTTTATACTTTATAACAAGCCTTTTGCTAACCGAAGGCACCGAAGGCAAATTACTGACATTTCTTTTGTTTTTGATTGTTTTATTTCCATGCAATAAACATTGCATAATAACAATGGCATAATTATAGCGAAGAGTCATTGACATGATAATCATTACGTGGAAGGGGTTCCTCATAAGCACAATGGCACTTGTGTATATCAAGTTATAGCACTTTTGATGATCATGAAAGATATCTTGAAGTTTATATGGACAGGAGAATGAAAATGTGACAGAATCACCTAAAATATCACTTTAACTCGTAGGCTACTGGTATAGGCAATAACTGTGAAATTGAAGTACAGTGTATGGAATTCGAAAAAATGTGCAAAACACTATATGACTGTTGTAGCCTGTCCGGCTCACTGAACTATAGAGTCAGTTCGGTACACTGTATGCTAAACACTTTTATAAACACCTTTCTGTCACACTTTATAAACACTTGAACACGTTTGATATGAAATCATACAGGCTTTAAAGTGTTTAGATGTTGAAAATCATAAACGCGTCAAGAAGTGAACACCAAAAGCACTTAAGTGTTTAGATCACAATAATGTTTGTTGACGCGTTTATGATTTTTCAACATTTAACACTTAAGCGCGGTTATGAAACATGTTCAAGTGCTCATGAACCGTCCCAGAAATAAACACGAAGTTTTGATATCATATGGATAATACACAGAATTTCTAACTATCGTGTTCATGATTTCCAGATACATGTAAACGTGTTCAAGTGTTTATAAAGTGTTGCATAAAAGTGTTTATAAAAGTTTTTAGTATATTTTTACAGTGTATTTTAGTGTCCATGAATAATTGGTCTATGAGAAATAGCGCATAAAATGTGTTAGGTTTATTATATGGCACAATTCATAATATGTTTATGATATACATTTATTTGGGTACAGTCACATTCATAATACATTAACCTGTTAACCTGGACATTATAAGCCATTTCTTCCATTGAAATTGATAATACACATATAGGCCTAAAAAAATAAACATAGACATATGCAGAATTTGTTTAAAGGGGATGCTGCAAATCAATGACAAAAATAAGGAAAATGGTCATAAGTCCGCAGGAAAAGTGTAACATGCAGGGTGCAAATCGATCCGACAAGCAAAAGCAAAACAACAAAATAACAAAACAGCAACAACAACAGCAGCCAACAACAACGAAATCATCCAGTTTGCAGTCATACCATTCTCATGATCATTCCAGGGCCCTGGGAACGATTTTTTCACCGGCGGTGCAGAGATATATATTTTCGCGGCCCCAAACATTTTTTCGCGGCCAAAAAAATGTTTTCACGGCCACATTCACGGCCAAATCAACAGCTGAAAAGTCGCTCAGTTGGCGGGGGGGGGGGTGTCGGCGGAAAATTTTCGCTCCCAAAAAATTTCTCGCGCCCAAAAAATGTTCACGGCCAAATTCGCGGCCAAATCAACAGCTGAAAAGTCGCTCATGGGGGGGGGGGGGGTGTCGGCGGAAAATGTTCGCTCCCAAAAAAATTCACCAGGCCAAAAAAATTTCGGCAATTCGCCGGCCAAATCAACAGGCTGAAAAGTCGGTCCTGGCGGCCAAATTTGAAGTAAAATAGACATCACACGTCTTTTTGGCAGGGTGCGCACCCCGCTTCCCAGGGCCATGGATCATTCCCCTTCTATTCTTTTCTCTAAAGAGTGTTTTTGTTTTTTCGGACGGAGTGTTTTCCGGAAAATGGAAGGTGTTTGAACACTCCAAACACCCCCATATACACCCAGGGGCGTACGTAGGATTTTTTCAAGGGGGTGCTTGATCCGCGGCCATTTCCTATATAAGGTCTATTTTGTCCGGTCGCGCGAACCGCCGAAAACTCGTTCTCGGCGGGGGGGGGGGTAGCTTTACGAAAAACAAAAATCGTTAAAAATTTCAGGTCCATTTTTTTTTTCCAGTCACGGCAGCCGTCGCAAACTCGCTCAGCGTATAGGCCTACGTCTATGGATGCACCTATGCGTGTGTGTTCTTAGCAACTATACCTGGGGGGGGGGGGGTAAGTCACGTGACTTTGAACCACTTTATCTCATTCTTTTAGAGACTACGGGATCTTATTCAGCACAGATAAAATACTTTAGTGTAGTATCACTCATGATTGTCATCGAAAACTGAGAAATCTTGGAATAGAAAAAAAATAGTGACCGTGCATACCTGATTCCGCGTCATCTCCGAACGCTTAAACACAGGCGAACATTGTGGAGCTTCAAATAAAAAAAAATGTCGAACTTTGCTATCTGAGCTACATAGTAGTGTTTGAATGGACAAGTAATCATCCTAGAATACAAAAGTTTGGAAATGTATGTTGCCATTGGCAAGATAGGCCTATGAATGAATAAACAATTAGTACTCGGGCCGAGTACAAAATAGCCTACACACAGTAAGGGAGGAAATGGGCAAGTGAATCCGGTCAAGCTACGATTTTCACTCTTTTTAAACACTAAATAATCATTTTGAATTATATTTTTTCAAAGAGTATAGAGGATTATGTAGCTCACACTTTTTTAAACTGTGGTCATGAAGTGGCCCGTTATGTTTTATGTCAACATCAACGAAAGTCATTCAGAACTGTACGAAGTTTAATAATACGAAATTTGGACATAATTATGCTTAAAATAATGAACAGTTATAGGATTCTACATTGTAAAAACGACGGTGTCAAAAACAACACCAGTCGGTGTTGTAATAGGACCGCACAGGTGTTAAAAATACACCACGGAGTTTGAATATAGGCCTAACAGCAAATATTACAAACAGAATGTGCTATTTTCACACCAATGGGTGTTGAACTGACACCATTAATTTAACACCGGTGTAAAATACTTGGTGCGGTCCTCTCATAACACCGACTGATGTAATTTTAACACCACAGGTTTTGCAGTGTACCTTTTGCTGTGGCGTCATATCCGTCGAGTTACGTCCGTCACGGACATCTTGACAAGTCAGTGTAATATGGGTGCAAACAATGAGCAATTGTTAAACATCATTATACACTCCTGCTCATAATTATGGAATATTTTGTTGATACTTAAGTTCTCTCTCCTATATCGTCCAAAATTTTCAAGGCGAGTGTTTATTTCACAAAAACGCAGTATGTGAAGCCGCATTTTGGATTTCATGAGATGACTAAAGTAAAAACTAAAATACGTTTGAGCGCAATTACTATTATATATTTATTTTTTTACAAAATCTACAAAAAATCATGAAAAAGTATTAAATTAAAGTAATTAACAAAACCAACACAGAAAACTGATAAATTTTGATTTAATGTCATCACTAAATTAACATCAGAATAGTGTCTGTTGCAAGTTTAATAACGCGCGTAACCACCACGTGACTCAACAACAACAACAACAACATCGCCATTTATAAACACAGGTTTTAAGTGTCGAGTCGGACGCTACAAAATGCCCAAAATTCCTGAAATACTTAGTTTATAATTGTTTCACCTGGGGTGAACAAACATTAATCCCAGACGTACCGTTCACGGAAAAATGGCAACTTCTAAAATGATTTTTAAGTATTCCATAATTATGAGCATGAGTGTATAGTGTCAAAAATACTTATTGAG
Source organism: Eucidaris tribuloides (assembly GCA_001188425.1). NCBI lineage: Eukaryota > Metazoa > Echinodermata > Echinoidea > Cidaroida > Cidaridae > Eucidaris > Eucidaris tribuloides. Next base: position 25,055 of record JZLH01S0501740.1, read on the forward strand.
ATTCGCAGACAAATATGTATATGTCATGTGCGTCACTTATCTTGTGACGGATATGGCTTTTTTTTTGTGACGGAAATGATTCCTATGGCAGCTAAGCTATGCCACTATAGCGAAAACAGAAAACTTTAAAATGCCCATAATGTGCTTCACACATATATTACCCACTGCAAATAATCACTTCTCAGGAACACAAAATCAAAATTTGATAACTTTTTTTTTTGGACTCGCGTCACTTTACAAGAAATATTGATCTTTTACATCTTCCTAGATGTAAAACTAATAGATATAAGAATAGTTTGATTTACAATAAGTGCAATACTGTGTATATATACTTTCCACTATATTCTACATGTATATTTCTTGTGTAATTTTCAATTTCCCCTTTTCATTCTCCCTCACTCGCTCTTTTTCCAAACTTTCGTTTCTCTGACTTTCTTTGTTGTCATTATTTTCTTTGGAAAGCAATTCTGTTAACGGTAATAATAATTATGTTGATTCATATGTTGTATTTGATTTAAATTGCATTATTTATTAATTAATTAGTTATACAAATGCACATTGATAATTAACTTTGATCCCGTGTCTTGCAAGCATTTAGATAGTACCCAAAATATGCAAAATAATGATAATTATAATAATAATGCGTTACTTTTATATAATGAATTTCACGTCACTATTATTTCACCATTACTTTATTTTTGAAAAAAGTGCAATATTTATATCATAATCATCCTCCTTCTTCTCTTTTTTTTCTTTGTCCACTCGCTCCTGTCACTACACTTAATGTTCTCGTTGCTTTCCCCTCTTCCTCCCTTTTATTTTTCCTTTCCCCTTCTTCCCCCTTTTTTTCCATTTCCCCTTCCATCCAATTTGTCTGTTTCCACTTTTCTCTCCTTTTCTTTTTGTTATTCATATTCCTTCCACATTATTTGTGCGTCTGTTTGGTTGTGTGTGTGTGTGTGTGTGTGTTGTGTGTGTGTTATGTGGTTGTATGTTTGTGTGTGTCTGTTGTGTGAGTGTTGTGTGTGTGTGTGTGTGTGTGTGTGTGTGTGTGTGTGTGTGTGTGTGTGTGTGTGTGTGTGTGTGTGTGTGTGTGTGTGTGTGTGTGTGTGTGTGTGTGTGTGTGTGTGTGTGTGTGTGTGTGTGTGTGTGTGTGTGTGCGTGTGTGTGATTCCCACATAATTATTTCTTTTTCACCGGAAACCATCCCTGTCTGAAGTAATTGTTTAAAAATGTAGAATTATTTACTGTATATTTATATATACTCGAAAGTTTGACGCAGAATTTCTGTATTTACATTAATCATACCTGTTTACAAAAATTTAATTTACTATGTTTTTCTTTACCTGAGATCTTTGTGTTAACGCTGTTTACACATTTATTTCTTAACACCCCTTCATTTCCAACTTTGTTATTTTTTTCGCTTAATCTGCCCTTTTTAAAAAAATCTTTTTTATTTTCATTTCTCATGTCTGTCACATTTCCCCCATGTGTTTAATAATTTATATGTATACACGATTTTGGTGTAAATTATGTGTATTTTACTCATGCTTATGGTTGTAATTGTCATACTTTGTATTCTTAATCCAACTCTTTGAGTTGCAATGTTGTGAATAAATACGCAGGGGCGGCGCAAGGGTTAAATCAAATAGGGAGGGCGAAAAGCAATGGGGGATGTCAAATGGCCAAAATTTCATGAAAAACCCCACATAATTTTTCAATTTTTGAAAATTTTAGGGGCCGCCCCCTCTGTCCCCTCCCCTGTGGCGCCGCGCCTGTCGTCACTATTACTCATATCCATTACATTGAAGAGTTACGTTGATAATTTGGAAAAAAAATGCAAAATTAACTTCAAATGTTAAGGTAAACTTAAAAACTGCATGATAAGCAGAGACTCCAACCCCAAACACCTCTTAAGTGGGAGATTCTCCCGCCGAGACCCCCTATCAAACGGGAGACTATGACTTAATGTGCGCGTAGCCCACATCACCGGAGCAAAGCACGGACCGGAGGCCATTTAGGGCTTTCTGTTGCTGTCTTAGGCTTATTTTTTTAACATGACAACACTAAATGAGGTCAAATCCACTGAATTCAGATTCATTTCTTTTCAAAAAGGTGGTTGGGCGGGAGAAAAAAGGAGAAACACAGCTAGGGCAGGAGAAATTAAAACTCAAGCGGGAGGGCGGGAGATTTTGTGAAAATGGACTCAAAGCGGGAGATCTCCCGCCGAAAACGGGAAAGTTGGAGTCTCTGGACAAGCATTTTCCGGTTTCTAACCCCGGTTTCTAACTCTGAAAGAAACAAAAACAGTAACGGGCAACATTTTTGTACCGCGAGGCAGTAGGCTGCAATGGCAATTGAAATACAAATGGAATATACAGCAAAAGTTAATATAGGCTTAGCATGATAATCTAGTAGATTTTTTTTTCAGTTAGGCCTATATTCAGAAATCAATTTTAAATATGACGTTATTGTTCACCTTAAAAATTAGACAGATGACAAAATAATCGGACCAAAGTTAAAAAAAGAAGTAGAAAATAATATACACGTGCTATAAAGATTGCTACAAATTTGATTTCCCTTAATTAGAGATTTTCATCTTTCTAAAAAGACATAAAAGTGACAAGAACATGTGATTTTTATTTGTACTTTCCAGAAAATGAAAAGTGCACACTAATGTCCCATGGATTCCATGGCCGATCTCTCGCTTTAGAGCAAGTCAGAGCATAGATCAGAGCGGGTTTATAAACCCCCTCTGGAGCAAGTGGAAGAACGCCCTCTTAGGGCTGTGGTGGGGAAATATCGTCTGCGCGTCAAGGCTGCCACTCATAGGGGAAATCCCTTACCGTAGGGGATTTTGGCCATGCGTAGGGGATACCTACGGGGAAAATGGCCTTCCGTAGGGGAAACGTAGGGGATTTGATGATTTGTAGGGGATGTAGGGGTTTTTGACAATTTTCAGAAATATTCGTAATTCTTCCAAGGAAATCCGATTATATTCGCCCATTTTGTCCATCGCCGAGGAAGAAATTGTGATCAATATTTTGCATTTTTAAGGTTATTTTTTAGGTATAACTTCGTAGGGAAAAGTCGATTTTGTAGGAGAAAACATAGGTTCGTATGGGGAAATATGGTTAAGTAGGCGTAGGGGAAAAGTGGTGTCCGTAGGGGAAAATACGCATGCGGCGTAGGGGGAAATCAAAATTTTGAGTGGCAGCCCTGCTGCGCGTTGATCAACAAGGTTAGAAAGTTTGTGGTGAGATTTATTGTGTATCACTATCAAAGATAACATTCTTGTGTTAAAAAGTGCTTAAAATGTAAACATCCTTTATGAGGAATTCATCTGAAAAATGTGATAAAAAACCTGTCTATACCCTGGAATATTTGTTTATTTTACACGCAAGTGAGAGCACTGGAGTCCCTGCTAGTCGAAACTCGGTAGTCCCACACGTAGTCGTTGATGTAGGCCTAAAAGTTGTGTTTTCTTTGTTTACCTTTCTTCTTTCTTTGTAATTCAGTTCTTTGTAATTCAGTTCAGTTCAGTTAGTAGATATTTATGTTGCTATCCGTCTCATCGACACTCTGTCCTGCTTCCCTGTCACCTTCATTCCGAGACCGACGGGGTCTGTCCGTTTTCTTCGGGGACTTCTCATTTTACGGTATTTTCACACCTACTAACTAGCCTACTATGTATGTTGTGGTCCTATATGGACCACATATGCCCAACACTGGAAAAAACGAACAAAGTTTGCACTGTGTGAATTGAATGATTCTGTCAGCGCGCAAAAACGGGACAAAATTTGTTTCAGGACACAGGGCAGAAATTTTAGAAAATATAAAAATGAAATGTGAAGCGATGAGTCCTTCATTTTTCAATTTAATATGTTGAGGTCATGGTAAACTAAATCCATTTGAGCAGATATTTCAGATATAATTATTGTTCAGAATAGGTGAATTTCAGAGCAGATTCTTGTTGCCACGACTGCATGTGTGGTCCACACCTACATGATACTGATTCTAGTACTGTGTATGTGGTCCTAAGCGCAGAGCTATATATGGACCACATACGCCCTCCTACTGGAAAAAACGAACAAAGTTTGCAGCTGTGTGAATGAATGGCAAGAGCAACTTTATAAAATTGCATTTGCAAAAATTATAAAATGGCTGGACCCACATGTTGTAGAAAAATTAACAACAGACTTCTGAAATGTCGAGTCCTAATTTCCATAACATTAATGTTTAACAGATTATAGACTAGCCATATCAAAACAATATTTCAGTAGAGTATTGTAAAAGGCTGAATTTCAGAGCAATTTTCTACGCCAAACCTGCATAAGCTAGGCCATCCATTACTTTGTACACAAAAGTATGGAGCTGTTCCCATATCGGCGCTATCAATGTTGCCACTTAAAGACAAACTGCTGACTTTTATTTTTGGCATAATACAGAGCTAAATATTGGCGGTATTAATGTCTGCTGCTGAAAAACAAACTGTTGACTCTTTATTTTCAATGTAATAGGGAGTTAAATGTTAACACATTCATGTCCTGACCTTTCATATCCTGACGCTAAAACCAAACTCCAGACATTAA
>JZLH01S0501740.1:29671-42262 GCA_001188425.1 Eucidaris tribuloides
AGAGGATAATTCCGAAAAAATGTGGCAAACACTATAATGACTGTTGTACGCCTGTCCGGACTCAGCTGAACTATAGAGTCAGTTCGGTAGCACTGTATGCTAAACACTTTTATAAACACCTTTTCTGTCAGCACTTTATAAACACTTGAACACGTTTGATATGAAATCATACAGGCTTTAAAGTGTTTAGATGTTTGAAAAATCATAAAACGCGTCAAGAAGTGAACACCAAAGCACCTTAAGTGTTTAGATCACAATAATGTTTTGTTGACGCGTTTATCGATTTTTCAACATTTAACACTTAAGCGGCGGATTATGAAACATGTTCAGTGCTCAATTGAACCGTCACAGAAAAATAAAACACGAAGTTTTTGATATCATATGGAATAATACACAGAATTTCTAACTATTCGTGTTCATGATTTCCAGAATACATGTAAAACGTGTTCAAGGTGTTTATAAAAGTGTTGGCCATAAAAGTGTTTTATTTAAAAGTTTTTAGTATACTTTTAAAGTGTATTTATGGCTCCAATGAATAATTGGTCTATGAGAAATAGCGCATAAAAATGTGGTTTAGGTTTGATTATATTGGCTACAAGTTCATAATATGTTTATTGATTATAACATTTTTATTTGGGTTACAGTCTAGCATTCAGTAATACATTAACGCTTGTTATACCTGGACAATTATAAGCTCATTTCTTCCATTGAATTATTGATAATACACAATATTAAGGGTCCTAAAAAAATAAAACATAGACATATGCAGAATTTGTTTAAAGGGGATGCTGCAAATCAATTGACAAAAATAAAGGAAAATGGTCATAAGTCGCGTCTAGAAAAGTGTAACATGGCGGGTGCAAATCGATCGCGACAAGCATAAAGCAATACATATCAAATATAACATAAACAGCAAGCAACAACAGCACCAACAACAACGAAATCATCCAGTTTTGCAGTCAGTACCACATATACTCTAATGATCATTACAGGGCCCTGGGAACGATTGTTTCAGCGCGGCGGTGCAGAGATAGTATATTTTCGCGAGGCCCCCAAACATTTTTTTGCGCGGGCCAAAAAAATGTTCACGGCCACATTCACGGCCAAATCACAGCTGAAAAGTCGCTCAGTTGGCGGGGGGGGGGGGTGTCGGCGGAAAATTTCGCTCCAAAAAATTTCTCGCCGCCCAAAAAAATTTTCACGGCCAAATATCGCGCCGAAATCACAGCTGAAAAGTCCGCTCAGTGGGGGGGGGGGGGGGGGTGTCGGCAGGAAAATGTTCCTCCCAAAAATAAATTTTCCCGGCCAAAAAAAATTTCACGGAATTCGCGCCAAATGCAACAAGCTGAAAAGTCGCGTCTGCGGTCCAAATTTTGAAGTAAAAAGACATACACGTCTTTTTGGCAGGGTGGCGCACCCCCGCTTCCAAGGGCCATGGATCATTCCCCATTCTTATCTTTTCTTAAAGAGTTTTTGTTTTTTCGGACGGAGTGTTTTCCGGAAAATGGAAGGTGTTTGAACACATCCAAAACACACCCGCATATACACGCCAGGGGCGTACGTAGGATTTTTTCAAGGGGGTGCTTGATCCCGCGCGACATTTCTAATATAGAGGTCTATTTTGTCCGGTCGCGCGAACGGCGCCGAAAACTCGTTGTCGTCGGGGGGGGGGGGGAGCTTTACGAAAAACAAAAAATCGTTAAAAAATTTCAAAGGTCACATTTTTTTTTTCGCAGTCACGAGCAGCCGTGCGCAAATAAACTCGCTACAGCGTATAGGCCTACGTCTATGGATGCACCTATGCGTGATGATGTTTCTTAGCAACTATACCTGGGGGGGGGGGGGGTAATTCACGTGACTTTGAACACTTATCTCATTCTTTTAGAGACTACGGATCTATTCAGCCCAACCAGATAAAAATACTTTAGTGTAAGTATCACTCATTGAATTGTCATCGAAAACTGAGAAAATCTTGGATATGAGAAAAAAAAATAGTGACCGTGCATAAACCTGAAAATTCCCGCGTGCATCATCCGAACGCCTTAAACAAAGCGAACATTGGTAGCTCAAATAAAAAAAAAATGTCGAACTTTGGGCTATCTGAGCTACATAGTAGTGGTTTGAATGGACAAGTAATCATCCTAGAATAGCAAAAGTTTGGGAAATGTATGTTCCATTGCAAGATATGGCCTATGAAATGAATAAACATAGTACTCGGCTCAGAGTACAAAATAGCGCTACACACAGTAAGGGAGGAAAATGGCAAGTGAATCCGGTCAATGCACGAAATTTTCACTCTTTTTAAAACACTAAATAATCAATTTTGAATTATATTTTTCAAAGAAGTATAGAGGATATGTAAGCTCACACTTTTTTAAACTGTGGTCATGAAAGTGGCCCGTATGTTTATGTCAACATCAACGAAAAAAGTCATTCAGAAGCTGTACGAAGTTTATATAATACGAAATTTGGAGGCATAATTATGCTTAAAATAATGAAGCAGTTATAGGAATTCTAAGCAATTGTAAAAAAACGACGGTGCTCCAAAAACATACACCAGTCGGTGTTGTAATATGGGGGCGTAGGACGCGGCACAGGTGGTAAAAATTACCCACGGAAGTTTGAATATAGGCCTAACAGCAAATATTACAAACAGAATGTGCTATTTCACACCAATGGGGTGTTGAACTGACACCTTAATTTAACACGCGGTGTAAAATACTTGGATGGGGCGGTCCTCTCATAAACACGGACTGATGTAATTTTAACGACCACAGGTTTATGGCAGTGTACCTTTTGCTAGTGGCGTCATAGTCCCGTCGAGTTACGTCCGTCAGCGGACATCTTGACAAGTCAGTTGTATATGGGTGCAAACAATGAGCAAATTGTTAAACATACATTATACACTGCCTGCTCATAATTATGGAATATTTGTTGATTACTAGTTCTCTCTCCTATATCGTCCAAAATTTTCAAGGCGAGTTGTTTATTCACAAAAACGAGTATGTGAAGGCCGCTATTTTGGATTTCATGAGTATGACTAGTAAAAACTAAAATACGTTTGATGCGCAATTACTATTATATATTTATTTTTTTTACAAATCTACAAAAAAATTCATGAAAAAAGTAATTAAATTAAAGTAATTAACAAATTAACCAACACAGAAACTGATAAATTTTGCATTTAATGTCATCACGTATATTAACATCAGAATAGTGTCTGTTGACGCAAGTTTAATAATCGCGCAGTAACCACCACGTGACTCAACAACAACATCGCCATTTATTAAACACAGGTTTTAAGTGTCAGAGTCGCCCGACGCTACAAGAAATGCAAAATTCCTGAAAATACTTAGTTTATATTGTTTCACCTGGGGTGAACAAACATTAATCCCAGACGTACGTTCACGGAAAAATGGCAAACTTTCTAAAAATGATTTTTTAAGCTATTGCCATAATTATGAGACATGAGTGTATAGTGTCAAAAAATACTTATTGAGATTCGCAGACAAATATGTATATGTCATCGTGCGTCACTTATCTTGTGACGGATTATGCGCTTTTTTTTTGTGACGGAAATGATTCCTATGGCAGCTAAGGCTATGCCACTATAGCGAAACAGAAAACTTTAAATGCCCATAATGTCTTCACACATATATTACGCCACTGCAAAATAATTCATTCTCAGGGAACACAAAATCAAAAATTGATAACTTTTTTTTTTTGGACTCGCGTCAACTTTACAAGAAATTATTGATCTTTTACATCTTCCTAGATGTAAAACTAATAGATATAAGAATAGTTTGAATTTACAATAAGTCGGCAATACTTGTGTATATATTACTTTCCACTATTATTCTACATGTATATTTCTTAGTGTAAATTTCAATTTCCGCCTTTTCATTCTCCCTCACTCTGCTCTTTTTCCAAACTTCGTTTTCTCTGACTTTCTTTGTTGTCATTATTATTCTTTGGAAAGCAATTCTTGTTAACGGTACAATAAATAATTATGTTGATTCATATGTTGTTTGATTAAATTGCCATTATTTATTAATTAATTAGTTATACAAATTGCACATGCATAATTAACTTTTGATCCCGTGCTGCACAGCATTTAGATAGTACCCAAACATATGCAAAATAATGATAATTATAATATAAATGCAGTTAGCTGTTTATAATGAATTTCCACGTCACTATATTTTCACCAATTACTTTTATTTTTTGGAAAAAAGTGCAATATTGTATATCAATATACATCCTCCTTCTTCTCTTTTTTTTCTTTGTCCACTCGCCTCCTGTCACTCCACAACTTAATGTTCTCGCGTTCGCTTCCCCTCTTCCTACCCTTTTATTTTTCTTTCCCCTTCTTCCCCCTTTTTTTTCCATTTCCCCTTCATCCAATTTGTCTGTTTCCACTTTTTCTCATACTTTTCTTTTTGTTTATTCATATCCCTTCACTATATAATTTGTGCGTCTGTTTGGTTTGTGTGTGTGTGTGTGTGTTGTGTTTGTGTGTGTGTTTATGTGGTTTGTATGTTTTGTGTTGTGTTGTTTGTGTGTGAGTGTTTGTGTGTGTGTTTCGTGTGTGTGTTGTGTTTGAGTGCGTGTTTGTGTTGTGTGGTTTGTTGTGTGTGCGTTGTGTGTGTGCGTTGTTTGTGTTGTTTTGTTTATATGTATGTGTTGTTTGTGTCATGGTGTGTGTGTGCTGTGTGTGTGTGTGTGTGTGTGTGTGAGTGAGTGTGTGTGTGTGTGTGTGTGTGTGTGGTGTGTGTGTGTGTGTGTGTGTGGTGTGTGTTGTGTGTGTGTGTGTGGTGTGTGTGTGTGTGTGTGGTGTGTTGTGTGCGTGTGTGTGATCCCACATTAATATATTTCTTTTTCACCGGAAACCATCCCTGTCTGAAGTAATTGTTTAAAAATGTAGAATTATTTACTGTATATTTTATATATACTCGATAGTTTGACGCCACAGAATTTGCTGTATTTACATTAATCATACCTGTTTAGCAAAATTTAAATTACTTATGTTTTTTCCGCTTTACCTGAGATCTTTGTTTAACGCTGTTTAGCACATTTATTTACTTTAACACCCCCTTCATTCCAACTTTGTTATTTTGTCGCTTAATCTGCCTCTTTTAAAAAAATCTTTTTATTTTCATTTCTCATGTCTGTCACATTTCCCCCATGTGTTTAATAATTATATGCTATACACGATTTTGGTGTAATTATTATGTGTATTTTTACCTCATGCTTATGCGTTGTAATTGTCCATACTTTGTATCTCTAATACCAACTCTTTGAGTTGCAATGTTGTGAATAATACGGCAGGGGCGGCGCAAGGGTTTAAATCAAATAGGGAGGGCGAAAAGCAAGGCGGGCATGTCAAATGGCCAAAAATTTCATGAAAAACCCACATAATTTTTTCAATTTATTTTGAAGATTTTAGGGGGCGCCCCCTCTGTCCCTCCCCTGTTGGCGCCGCGCCTGTCGTCACTATTACTCAATATCCATTACATGTGAAGAGTTTTACGTTGATAATTTGGAAAAAAATATGCAGAAAAAATTAACTTCAATGCTTAAGGTAAACTTAAAAAACTGGCATGATAAGCATGAACTCCAACCCCAAACACCTCTTAAGTGGGAGATTCTCGCGCCGAGACCCCCTTCAAACGGGAAGAACTATGACTTTAATGTGCGCGTAGCCCACATCCCGGAGCAAAGGCACGGACCGGAGGCCATTTTTAGGGCTTTTCTGATTGCGCTGTCTTAGGCCTTAATTTTTTTTAACATGACAACAACTAAATGACGGTCAAATCCATCTGAAATTCAGTTCATTTTTTTTCAAAATAAGGTGGTTGGCGGGAGAAAAAAGGAGAAACAAAGCTTAGGGCAGCGAGAAATTAAAACTCAAGCGGGAGGCGCGGGAGTTTTGTGAAAATCGGAACTCAAAGCGGGAGATTCTCCCGCCGAAAACGGAAGTTGGAAGTCTGCTGGACAAGCATTTTCCGGTTTCTAACCCGCTGGTTTCTAAACTCTGAAAGAAAACAAAAAACAGTAACGGGCAACATTTTTGTACGCGAGGCAGTAAGGCTGCGAATGGCTATTGAAATAGCAAATGGAATATACAGCAAAAAGTTAATATAGAGCGCTTAGCATGATAATCATAGTAGATTTTTTTTTCCAGTTAGGGCTATATTCAGAAATCAATTTTAAATATGACGTGTATTGTTCACCTTTAAAAATTAGACAGATGACAAAATAATCGCGACGCAAAGTTAAAAAAAGAAGTAAGAATAATAATTAATACACGTTGCTATAAAGATTGCTACAAATTCTTGATTTTCCCCTTAATTAGAGATTTTCATCTTTCTAAAAGACATAAAAGTGACAGAAGCATGTGATTTTTATTGTACTTTCAGAAAATTGAAAAGTGCACACTAATGTCCCATGGATTTCCATGGCCGATCTCATCTCTTTAGAGCAAAGTCCAGAGGCATAGTCAGAGCGGGCTTTATATAAAGCGCCCGCTCTGGAGCAAGTTGGAAAACGCCCTCTTTAGGGCTGTGGTGGGGAAAAATATCGTCTTGCGGGCGTCAAGGGCTGCACCTCATAGGGGAAATCCCTTACGCGTAGGCGGGATTTTGGCCATGCGTAGGCGCGATACCTACGGGGAAAATGGCCTTCCGTAGGGGAAACGTAGGGGATTTGATGATTTAGTAGGGGATGTAGGGTTTTTTGACAATTTTTTGCAGAAATCTTTCGTAATTCTTCCAAGGGGAAATTCCGATTATATTCGCTCATTTGTCCCATCGCGAGGAAGAAATTGCTGCTGATCACATATTTGCATTTTAAGGTATATTTTTTAGGTATAACTTCGGTAGGGAAAAGTCGATTTTGTAGGAGAAAACATTAGCGTTTCGTATGGGGAAATATGGTTAAGTAGGCGTAGGGGAAAGTGGTCGTCCCGTAGCAGGAAAAATACGCATTGCGGCGTAGGGGGAAATCAAAATTTTGAGTGGCAGCGCCTGCTGCGGCGTTTGATCAACAAGGTTTAGAAAGTTTGTGGTTGAGATTTTATTCGTGCTATCACTATTCAAAGAATAACATTCTTTGGTTTAAAAGTGCTTAAAATGTAAACATCCTTTATGAGGAAGTTCATCTGAAAAATGCTGAAAAAAAACCTGTCTATACCCTGGAATATTTGTTTATATTTACACGCAAGTGAGAGCACTGGAGTCCCGTGCTAGTCGATAACGTCGGTAGGTCCCACACGTAGTCGTTGAATGTAGGCCTAAAAGTTTGTGTTTTCTTTGCTTTTTACCTTCTTCTTCTTTGTAATTCAGTTCTTTGTATTCAGTTCAGGTTCAGGTTAGTAGATATTTATGTTGTAATCCGTCTCATCGACACTCTGATCCCTGGCTTCCCTGTCACCTTCATTCCGAGACCGACTGGGGTTCTGTCCGTTTTCTCTGGGGGATTTCTCATTTTACGGTATTTTCCACCATAGCTAACTAAGCCTACTATGTTATGTTGTGGTCCTATTATGGACCACAATATGCCCAACCAACATGCGAAAAAACGAGACAAAGTTTGCACTGTTGAATTGTAATGATTCTGTCGCGCGCAAAACGGGAACAAAAATTTTGTTTCAGGACTACAGGGCAGAAATTTTAGAAAATTAAAAATGAAATGTGAGCGATGCAGTCCTTCATTTTCAATTTAATATGTTGAGGTCGATGGTAAAACTATCCATTTGAGCAGATATTTCAGTATAATTTGTTCAGAATAGGTGAATTTCAGAGCAGATTCTTGTGCGCACGACTGCATGTGTGGTCCACACCTACATGACTACTGTTCTATACTGTGTATGTGGTCGCAAGCGAGAGCTATATATGGACCACATACGCCCTCCTACTGGAAAAAACGAACAAACAGTTTGCAGCTGTGTGAATTGAATGCAAGAGCCAACTTTATAAAATTGCATTTGCAAAAATTATAAAATGCTGGACCCACATGTTATTAGAAAAATTAAAACAGACTTCTGAAATGTCGCAGTCCTTAATTTCCATAACATATAATGTTTAACAGATTATAGGACCTAGCCATATTCAAAACAAATATTTCAGCTAGAGTATTGTAAAAGTGCTGAATTATCAGAAGCTAATTTTCTACGCCAAACCTGCATAAGCTAAGGCCATCATTACTTGTAGCACAAAAAGTATGGAGCTGTTCCCATAATCGGCGCTGATCAAATGTTTGCCACTTAAAGACACCAACTGCTGGACTTTTATTTTTGGCATAATACGAGAGCTAAATATTGGCGGTATGATGTCTCTGCTGAAAAACAAACTGTTGACCTCTTTATTTTCAATGTAAATAGGGAGTTAAATGTTAAGACACATTCATGTCCTGACCTTTTCATATCCTGACGGCTAAAACCAAAACTCCAGACAATTATATTTTTTGTGCAAATGAACCAAACGAACCATATATGGAAGTTTGTGTTTGTTTGCGTTCGTCTATGAGGGCAAAGTTTGGTGATTCTAGGTTCGGTTCGTAGGTTGGGGTACAGCACTGCAGGTAACGTTAATCTCGCAGAGTCAATTTTACCGCTCCCGTCAGGCTCCCGTGAGTGAGTAAAATGGGGAATTTGAAATCGGGGGCTGGGAATTTTTCAGAGTCCAGTGGGAGGTTGCCCGTGACATTTGATTTTCGAGATTTCCCTGGGGTCAGGGTCAGGAGCTTTGTTATGGGAGTTGATGTCAAAATTTCTCCTGCAGTGCGGGGATCTCCGCATGGAGTAGAATCTAGCAGGGAACATGTCAGTTTTTGTTATCAAGTGAACACCGACTTCCGCACAGACTGTTCCCTGGGTACCTCACACATAACTAGGGAGAAATCCTGAATCTATACTTTTAAGTGACATTTTCACCAGGGCTTTTATTTCAAATTGCGTTGTTTCACACATTTCCCTAATATTTCAAAGCCATACTTACTTTCTAACCAAATTCTTCACGTCTTGTGTTCTGCAAAATTTAACAAGAAGAGATGAGCTTGAATCCAACATGTTTTATCATGTTATGTTAATATTCTCTCACTGGACTCTCTTCATTTTTTTCCAGTTAACACCTTGTAAGACATCAGCATCTGCCCATGTGATGTGGCTGTGAAACTCTGGTCAAGAAATTACTTTGGAAAGAATTTTGTGTAAACTCTTCCTGTATTTAAACCAAGTAAGTATATACCTAGTACTCGTAGTATTGTTGAGTTTCAGTAAGTTGTTCTGAGTGTAATACTCATAGAGACACTAATATCCCCTAACAAGCAAAGAAATGCAATAGACTAGTTTACTAATGTATTCAAATTTATGAATTTTTCTATCCTTGGGGCTTTTGTAACAAACTATTCCATAAACCTGTTAATAATAAATACATTTCAATATCTGGAATCCAATTTGCATACATAATTTGTTTGCTATGTCAGGCAAGCCTTGGGGCAAGCTATCTAGTTTTAAGGCCCATCTGTGTTTATTAATTGAACCACACGTTTGGGGACAGGAGGCTTGTCAAAATGATATGTCAGAACACCTAATAATTTTGATTTTTTGTTTTAGAATAGGCCACGTTTGAAACGTATTCATATTTCATGCATACCTTTCAAACAAAGTTTGTTCTTGACAACCTGAAAGCTTGTCCGCGGATTGTCCGACATAGCAACAATACAAACTGGATCCCAGCAATTGAAGTTCATTCAAAAGGAGCATGTTGTTAATGGAATAGTTCATCTCTAGGTTCCCGGGATTGAAACATCAATAAATTTACAAAAACAGCCAATTCATTACATTATGACTCAATATTATTAATTTCAACTTCTCTAGCTGAATTTTACATTGCTGGTGCTTTTTGGTTTTGGGCAAACTTAAATTTCAGATTGGACCTGTACATTTGAATTCAGCACTTTTGTGTGACCAGGCCATTTCATGTGACCACGCATGGCAAGCTTAAAAAAAGGTATTGTTGCATGCAGATACCTCATAGGAAATTGTAAAGCACTTCAGAAGTACATAACTACAATGGCAGCAAGTAGCAGCAGCAGCAATGGCATAACAATCAACCACTTGGACCACCTTGTGTTGACTGTCAAAGATGTCAGCGCTACTGTTCGCTTCTATACCAAGGTATTGGGTATGACCGAGGTCACATTTAAGGAGACACGCAAGGCCCTTAGATTTGGAAATCAAAAAATTAATCTGCACCAGTCCGGGAAGGAATTTGAACCCAAAGCTGCTCGGCCGACACCGGGGTCAGCTGACTTGTGTTTCATCTCGGACACGCCCCTCAGTGATGTAATCGCTCGCTTGAAGGAGTGTGGAGTGGCTGTAGAAGAAGGACCGGTCATGCGTACTGGCGCAATGGGTCCTATCAACTCAGTTTATTTTCGTGATCCCGATCTGAATTTGATAGAGATTTCTAACTATGTGTAAAAAACAACAATTTTAAAAACGAACTAATGAACCTTGTAGTATCAAGACCAAATGTGAGCTGTCACCACAAAACGCACCATAAGTCGGAAAAATAAGAAATTTTGTTTTTCATACAATCCTAAAGTAAAGACTCTAAGCTTTAAAATGATGTATAATTTGTCTAGGATGGACGAAGTAAACCCATTTAAAACCCCGCTCACAAATTTGGACTATCACCTCAGCCATTATCAGGAAAGCAGAGAAAACGGCAGCAAAGATAGTGCTCATTCATGCGAAACACAAGGACTTTGACAATGATTCCGTAGAAAGCTCAGTAAAACTAGTCACTTTCCAAAAGAGAACTATAAATTGGACGATCCTTTTTGGCTCTTACAATCACCGTCAATGAATAGGCCATGAAAGTAGCATTGTGTTGATACCAAACTTATTACAGGGGGAGTTGACGATGCTGGATAACAAGCAATTATATTTAGGGTTACATTATGGTTAATCTCACGATATGAAGATCAAATTCAGCCAATATTTGGAAGCTCCCGCAAAAACATGGTTCAGTTTGATTCAAGAAAAATCAAACTTCTAAATCACTTCTGGCCCTCAAATTTGGACGGATGAAAAATGAGTGTGTGTACTTTTAGGAAACATCGAAATCCCAGAATCAACTTTTGCAACCCAACTCAACTTTTTATCGCATTTACACAAAAACTTCCGTTGCGACTTATTGATCGATTTGTGGTGACAGGTCGCAAAGTGTACATTATCATGTGTGCACTATGCTGTTGCATGCATCCATTGCAGTATACATGTACCACACAGTCCACATTATTGCCAAATTTGTAATTCTGTATCTTGCCAGCTGCTGTTGCCAAAGTATGATCAGTGTGAACAGTTATGAAAAGGTTGTGAAAATCTGAGACTTTCTGAAAGCTATGTTTGTTTTATACAAAGACTGCATTGGTAGTATTGTTGGCATCAATAATGTGACACCTCAGACACTGGTGTTTATAAAACAAATAGTGCACAAGTCCTGCTTTGTGTGCTCATAAAAGTTATCCTTATCCATTCATTTTGAAATAACCCACTTGGCTGAGCCTTGTGTGTTTCTAACTTTGTCAAAGTGAACCTACCGTGTATATTGTTTATTTTGACTGATGCACTCAGGACTGTGCATTATATGAAAATGAAGGTCTGTAAGGATGATCCTCTTCTTGTTCGTAATATTGTCTAACTTCTTTTCTAGTGAAGATTAAGTACACAATGAACATAGATACCCAGAACAATTGTGTTCCGCAAATTGTGATGTTTCAATATTTTGTGCATGTTTGTAAGTTCTGTCTTCTTCAGACAGTCATGAACATCCAGGTGTTCATAATGATTGATATATGGTCAGAGCTCATATGAAAAACACTAAGAAATAAATTGAGCTTTCACTTTCAGTTTATTGTAAAATGCATTTACGGTAATGCTAATTTAATAATTAGGCCTATAATTAATAACTAAAAGAAAATAAAGAAAAAATTGAAACATAATTTGAACTGAACATCAGATAAACAATGTGTGGCTTTTGCAGTATTGCACCACAAATAAAATTGTTTAATTACATGTAGTGCAGTAAGTAAAAATGCATGACTGTGATTGTTTGTTATTACACTTTAAAAGACACTATATAACATTGTGGAAGACCCGTTTAAAAATTGTCAAACTTTGCTATCTGATATATCTGACAGTGTTTGAATACACAAATAAACACCTTAGAACACAAAAGTTCAGACAGTTATGCTGCTTGTAAAATATGTACAGATAAAATCTGGCACATGAATTATTCTCAGCCGATGAAAATTGTGCAACACAGCAGTCTATGGGGAAAAACTGGAATGGTCTCTCAGTGATTTTTACTTTTTAAAGCACTTAATAGTCATTTTGAACTGTAATTTTTTCAGGGCTTCATTTATAGACCTTATCAAAGGGCTTATACTAATCAGTCGGGTCGTGTTCGCGTCCGAAATCACTCGGGTTTTGGATTTCGGGGCGAATTTTTTATAACGGTGTCTTCAATGGGACAAACCCGCCGGGAAAATGAAATGAAATTGAAATTTGAGTTTCGTTTCAAG
>JZLH01S0501740.1:43414-67861 GCA_001188425.1 Eucidaris tribuloides
AATTCACTCGGGTTGGATTTCTGGGCGATTTTTATAACGGTGTCTTCAATGGGACAAACACGCACGGGAAAAAATGAAGTTGAAATTTGAGTTTCGCTTTCAAGCCGTGGAGGGAGGGGTGGGAGGGGTGGGAGAGGAGGAGGAGGAGACGGGAGAGGAGGAGGAGGAGGAGGAGGAGGAGAAGAAGAGAAGAAGAAGAACAAGAAGAGAAGAAGAAGAAACAGAGAGAAGAAGAAGAAGAAGAGAAGAAGAAGAAGAAGGAAGAGAACTAAATAAGTCGGAATAAAATGCAGAAGAGAAAATAAAGGAGAGGGGTAAGAAGAAAAAGCGAGAAGAAAAGAGACGAAATAACGTAATTAAAAAAAATAAGACTGAGAAGAGATGAGAAGAGGAGTAAGAAGAAGGGGAAGGGAGGATAGGAGCGACGAATAAGTGGGAATAAAGACGACGAGAGAAAAGAGTAAAGGGAAAGGGAGAAGAAGGGGAGGAGGCAGAAGAAAAGGAAAGAAGAAGAGATTGGACGATAAGAATGGGAATAAAAAACGAAGAACTGTTATGAAAGAAACAGAGAAAATGAGGGCAGTAAGTATATAGGAGAGAAGGGAGAAGAAACGGGAAGGCGGTGTCATGTTTTCTGTTTCTGCTATGTTTGTCCGTACTGTTTGTGTACAGTGCACTGCTTCGTTTATAAGAAGTCAAAAATTGTTTCTTTAATATCAGGATTGTCAAAACAGATAAAAAGGAATTCTAAGATATGGATCCAGACATTCTGCTCCTTTTATGAATTTTGTTCATATCAGTGTTCTTATAACTACAGGCACTGTACAGGATAATTCAAAAACTGAATAACGGATTTTCATTAATCTTGCAGGGGTTTTTTTATTATAGGTAGAGAAAACTATGTATAAAATTGGGGAAACATTCCCTGTTGTCAAAGAGGCCATTCAAGGACAACGAGACAAATTCCTACACGTGTCTTGATATAAAATTGTCATTGTATTGTATTTATAAGGTTACATTTTTGTCTGTTGCATACAATTTTATGATGTATATTGCACCGCAAGCAGTTATTTGTCTAAAGAGAAATATGGAAATAAATAAACCACCAACCATACCACACATATTAAAAATGCAATGTATAAAAAAGACTGGATATTAATCGTTGGAGAAACTGAATTATTTCTGTAAAAATCGTAGTTTTTTTTTTTTTTAATATAACTTTTGTTAAACTCTCAGATTTTCTTCTTCTGCTTGGTGTTCTTCCTTTCCTCCCCCCTTTCCCCCGTCTTTTTTCATATTCATCTTGATCCCCTTTTCTTGTCCCTCCTCCCCTTCTTACACCCCCTCCTTTTTTCTCTTTCTTCTCAGTCTTCGCTTTTTATTCCCCTTATTTCGTCAATCTCTTCTTCTTCTTTATCCTTTTCTTCTCCCCCTCCCTTCTTACACCCCCTTCCTTTACTCTTCTCTGTCTTTTTTTTATTCCCGTCAGTTTGTCCTCCTTCTTACTCCTCTCCTTTATCTCTTCTTAGTCTTATTTTTCCCCTTATTTCGTCCTCCTCCTTCTTCTTCTTCTTCTTCTTCTCCTCCTGGCCTCCTCCTCCCTCTGCCGGCTTGAAACGAAACTCAAATTTCAATTTCATTTCATTTTCCCGGCGTGTTTGTCCCATTGAAGACACCGTTATAAAAAATTCGCCCCGAAATCCAAAACCCGAGTGAATTCGGACGCGAACGCGACCCGACTGATTAGTACAAGCCTATAGACTTGTGAGTACGGGTATGGGTCCAGCTGGTGTGGATACGAGATGAGAGGCACTGGTACGGATATGGATATGGACCTGTGGGTTAGGGTGTAAGTACGGTACAGGGTACGGGTATGAGATCATGGGTACGGATATAAGTACGGGCCCGGAAATTAAGGGACAAGGGTACGGGTACTTCAGAAAATGCAAATCTAAAAAAAAAAGGTTTTTCCCCCTTAATGAATTTGAAAAAAAAAAAACATAATACATGTATAACAACTTCATTAAAAAACGATATTCACAATAACTTCCGAAAATTTCCATAATATAAATACAATTTTTAAACAAATAAATATGAATCTGCAGTTTAAGAAAAATTCCAGAATGTACTGCAAGGGAACAAGAATACACATTTAATGAGGGCAATTACATGTACAATTTTTAATCTCCAAAATAATGTCCATTTAACATAAACCTCACCCGCTAGGACCCGTGGAATTTCCACGGGTCCCGCTAGTTGTTGGAATATTATCGTAAAATCAACAGCTGCATGGAAGTAAGACAGCAGATTGCAGGTCTATCAAACACAATAACCTCGATCTATGCACGGTATAAAACAGTTATGGATATTATATTTTTCCAACATCCGGGTATCATGGTTAATGATTTCCAAGACAGAAATGAAAGGGTCTTTATCGAATACAGCTTCTTTTCATGCACATACAAGCATTGACAGGGCCCGTGCGTGACAAATTTTACGTATATGGCTGACTTTTAAGACACATTTGATGATATACATTTGCTACGGTTTTTAAAATGATTCATTTAGTGGGATTGAACAACGCCTTTAACGTATGAGATACACTTGAAATAACCGACAAACAAGGCCAGCCAATCGCGCAATGGAAGTAAACAGAGCAGGTGGCATATCACACGATATGTGTTGATTTGATTGATGAGTGGCCTAAAAATACAACCGATTTTGATTTATCCTTCAGAAATAACACTCATACCAATCCATCTTGCCCTGATTAAAATCATGAAATCATTTACGCTTCGAGGTAGAATGGTGTTTTATACATCACAACATCACACCCTGAAACTTAGGTTGCATTTAGTGTCTCAACAACCACGCACTTCAAAGTGGTGCACAACATACTCTCGCCGTGTTATAGATGACCTATATTCGTGTATGCTATTTTGTGAGGTGGAAAGTTCCAAGGTGCGTTTCATACTCTTCACCGAACTATCTAATAATTCCAGATTACACTTAGGAATCTTGGTAATGTAGTGAGATAATTCATCACGAATGGGCACGGAGAACCCTTGGTATTAGCCGTCTTACTGATGACGTTCGTTCTGGACTGGAACGCGTTAGTTAATAACGAGTAAGTAATGCGAAAGAATGCTTTTTACGATGTTTCTTATACTCTCTCAAGGTTGATAACTTACATGTATGCTTTCACCTATGTACATAAACTTCAAAACGTACTGCTGGACATGTAAAAGCCTCGAATTCTTAATTCTACTTAGAGAGTCATTTCAAGATATTTGATCGCATTTGTAATTTGTCGGGGGGGGGGTTACTCACGTTTATTGGGTATACGGGCATGTGCCGCTGGAAAGGGTGACTTTTTCAAGAAAAATCCTTAGACATGGGTCTCATTTTCATCAAAAAGATCCTTAGACATGGGTCCCATTTTTCAAATTTTCGGAATTTTCGGCGCGCTTTGCGCGCAAACACTCACAATTTTCCAATTTTTGGAGCACTTCGCGCGCAAACAAATGTTATGTTCAAGTTTTCGGCGAGCAAAATATTTGAAACCCTTAGACATGGGTGCCTAGTTACGTCAATAGATGTGGGTATGGGTTTAGCGGCACACTCCCGTCCGACTATAGTCTGAGTACCCCCCCCCCGATTAATTTATCCGGTATTTGAATAATTTAATGGATGACATGACTATTCGTTTTCAAAATTGTCTTTTAATTGTTCTATAAGTCCAATGTATGGTCGACATATTTATAATAGATGTACATGTATATTATAGTAGAAGTAGTGAGAGTAGAAGTAATAATAGTAGTAGTAGTAGTAGTAGTAGTAGTAGTAGTAGTAGTAGTAGTTGTTGTTGTTGTAGTAGTAGTAGTAGTAGTAGTAGTAGTAGTTGTAGCAGTAGTAGTAGTAGTAGTTGTAGTAGTAGTAGTAGTACTAGTAGTAGTAGTTGTAGCAGTAGTAGTAGTAGTTGTAGTAGTAGTAGTAGTAGTAGTAGTTGTTGTTGTAGCAGTAGTAGTAGTAGTTGTAGTAGTAGTTGTAGTTGTAGAAGTAGTAGTAGTAGTTGTAGCAGTAGTAGTAGTAGTAGTAGTAGTAGTAGTAGTAGTAGTAGTAGTTGTAGTAGTAGAAGTAGTAGTAGTAGTAGTAGTAGTAGTAGTAGTAGAAGTAGTAGTAGTAGAAGTAGTAGTAGTAGTAGAAGTAGTAGTCATTCCCGGGTCCCTGTTCACAGGAGATTACAAAGCAAGGAATTGCAAAAGTCAATACACGAAGTGAGGGCATAAACCAATCGTTCATTACGGAACCTTGTCATGTATTTGATTTGATTTAATTTGAATTGATCGATTTATTTCACATTTCTCAAATTAACATAACAATAACAAAATATGAGTAATGCATAAGTAAATACGACTTGAAATTGTTTATACATTTACAAAACAATATTTTAACAAAGTGTAACATACCAATTATTTACAAGAAAGAGAAATGTGGAAACCACCATCTTGAGCGTGAAGTTTGATGGTGATTTTGGCCTAAAAAATAAATAAATAAAGATGAGAAATGGATAGGATACAAATGAAACCGATGTTACACACCTGTAATTACACAGATTAAGATATAATTATGATATTATTCTCGAAAGGTAGCTATTTATACAAGAAACAACACCACACTGCAAAACCCGGGGTGTTAAATCTAACACCCATGGTGTCGTCCAAAATAGACGGCAGGTGTGTTGAATTTCAAAATTATGATTTCTTGTACCAAATGCCAAATGTATTTTCTTTGACTTTTGAGTGTTAAAATACAACACCAAATCTGGTATCTACATCGGTCAACACCATGCGAGTTAAATTTAGCACCCCGATTTTGCAGTACAAGGTTACGAGCAGTTTGATAACGCTTGATGTTATATCGTTAACAATTCTAATTTCAAACATGCTAAACATGGAGTTCAAACTGCTTATCCACTAAATCGACCTGAAAATATATAAACTATGAAATAAGAGAGGGCTTGGCGTTTCGAACCTAGCAGGACCTTTATCATCAAAGGCAAAACTCTAAAAACTCTCCAAATTCTATTTCTTAATACTTAGGCTTTACCGTTGTCAACACTTGTGATGACCTAAGTAAAACAGGCAAACTAAACTCTAAGTTACAAGATCAGGTTAAGACAGTGCATCCCATCCATGCTCTCACATCACCAGTAGATATAAAAGTAGTCTAATGGCTAAAGAAAATGCAATATTTGATTGGAAGGATGAGATATACATTGGGATACCGTCTCCATAGCTTTGATATTGGACATTGCGTTTCAGACAGATAATCTGACTAGGTGAGATATATATACAATGTTGCACCTCCGATGGAATCATCTACAACTCCTAAGGCGAAGCTAAAAAGAGTCAGACTGTGCAGTATTGATCTTGACGTCCCGCGAGCGATCTGAGAGGTGTGATTTAAACCACTTCCAGACGAGCCCTAGTCTATAAACAAAACCATAATGATCAACAGCTAGCGTCAAAAGCTGACGACATGTCAAGTAGCACTATAGGGCGGTAACATTCTCCTATTGGTGAGAAAGTGTTTCACCGTGATATAGACGGAATATTGCTTGGTTATTGAACGAAAGATTTTTCCCCTGTAGTTAATTTTGGAGGCGGAAAGTACGCATTACAATCTTGCTTCGGAAATTCAATTCAATTGAGTTTTATTGTCCTCTTGGAAATATGTTTTGTTTACATGCGTAAGATTACATAAAAACCGTATACGATATACACCATATACACAACATAAAGTACCAGTATAGTGTTTTAGGAAAGTGATTGAAATGGGAAGATAATTCTGCAAGGGACATCTTATCTAGGTTACACAAATTTGTATTCTTATTTTGTTCGTCGGAAATTCGCTGGCTCGGGGTTCTAATGCTGTTTTCATGGTGGAATTGTTCCTAGATTGAAAATACAACGCTCTTTATTGTAACAGATGCCACATTTTCTGTACAACTTGTGGCAGGATTTCCAAATTACGACCAAACAGGCATTATGAAATGCAAGGAAGTCAAATCAAATAAATCTACAACCATTTAAACACACTACTTTTTTTCTATTTTGCTCTCTTAAACAAAATCAAAACTTTAGCGGTGCGTATGGTGAGGTGCCAACAATTTTCGGTGTAAATATCCTTTTCTTGACCATGTCATACACTTAAAGGAAACGTATGTACCGATGCATATTGATAGGAAGTAAGCTGGAAACAGTTTCTTAATTTAATGATTACCTTCTGACGAGTTTCAAGAGCAGAAGAGAGTGCATATTGGCGGAAAAACTGAGTATAGAAATGAAATTAGATTTAATCGTAGATGTAACCATGCAAACGTTACAGCCTTTTTATTGTTGATATTAGTCGCATACAAAAACGGTATTCCGCTTTGAGACGAAGTTTAAATACAAATGACCGGTAACTCTATAAGTCCTGTACGATTTCCAGGAAATTCACGAATTGCCTCTGGAAATAAACACATTTTAGGCAATATCTCAGTAACAGTGAATCGGATTTTCTGGTTATGGTTTTATATCAAACTCAACTTTCTCTTTATCGGTGTTAATCCCACATTCTGCCTTAAGATCCACCTTCTCACATGGGTCTACTCGAAACATAATTACCATGCAGAAGTTTAGAATGGATTAAAACATACTTAGTCAAATGAATAATACAAAAATGTAAAATGAAATTGGACATAGTACAGTAACTTCGTTTCCCTTGCTGATCATTGCAGTATCAATGCTAGGTATCTACGATAGGTCCAGGCTGCCAGGGTGATCATAAATTTAGCACGAAATAATTTTGTGTTTATTTTTCTACCTTCTGTTTCGGTTTGTTTTGTCTAGGGAGCACTGTAAATGATTTACCATTGGCGTGAATAGCCCAGCTTTAATCATGATAGTCATGTAAATGTTTAATAAGTACTAGATCCCTTAAAGACACTATATAACACCGTGGAAGACCCGTTTAAAAATTGTCGGAACTTTGCTATCTGACATATCTGACAGTGTTTGAATGGACAAATAAACACCCGAGAACACAAAAGTTCGGACAGATATGCTGTCACTAGTAGAATATGTGCAAATAAAATTTGGCACATTAATTATTCTCAGCCGATAGGAAATTCTGCAACACAACATTCTATGGGGGAAAACTGGAATGGTCTCTCAATGATTTTCACTTTATCAAAGCACTTAATGATTGTTTTAAACTGCAATTTTTTTCACGGCTTCATTTTTAAACTGTATCAGAGACACTGGTAGCATGGAGAATCATGTAGCTCAGATTTTTTTAAACTGGAAACATTGTTATACAATGCCTTTAATATATGTACCCGTATAAAGCCTGACTGTTGACCAAGTGAACTTACGAAGTAATTCATTTCCGATAGTAACTCGTGGAAACAAAGTAAATCTAAACTTAATACCGCCAAAGGATCGTAAAATTGTATCTACATGATCTAGTAGAGTTTGCTTCACCATCCAATGAAACAATCGGGAGAAAAGATTGCAAGAAAATAAGAAAAGCTGCGACACATAGTTATTCTTAATAGTCTATTCTGAGAGTATACATGTCAAATAAATACCAGATAACTTCAAGGAAGTATTTTCAATAGTTCAGGACACGGAAGATGGGGAAAAACCCCACCCCGAGCAATCAATATTATCCATTACGTATTATTCAAACTGCTGTACTGAACAGTGAGCAAGTTGGTAGATTAATGAGCTTCCTTGAAGACATATGTTTTGCGACAGTAACAAGACTTTGAAGCAACTTTCAGTCACGGGCAAAAGAGCATATTCTAGCAGATCTCGTTGATTTCATGGCGAGCTGCTTTAGCCACTTCAGGGAGAAAAATAAAAGTCTGTGACCATTAGCTTTCCGGTAGACGAGGCAACATGTGCCTTTTGTTAACAATATGAGGACGAGTGTTTCCACTATACGTGGAATCTGTCTTTACGTCTGCTGGAAATAAACCACCCGGCACATGTATGTCGTCAGTAAACACAAATAAACAAACAAACAAACAAAACTTCCAAGTTAGACTGAACTTCTTCAAGAATCGTCAATTTTTACGAAGTAAAGGGATAATGCTTCTGAATTCTCAGTTTCCTACTGCAGACACGATATCAACCGGTATAGCATGTAAAATGTGTTGGAATTGTATACAATTATTATTGTGCTGGGGTTGAGCTATTGATTTTTCTTTTGAAAATTTGTATATACATGTATCTATGTTTATACATATATATATACACATATATATATATATCTGTGTGTTTGTGGGTATGTGTGTTTGTGTGTGTGTGTTTGTGTGTGTGTGTGTGTGTGTGTGTTGTGTGTGTGTGTGTGTGTGTGTGTGTGTGTGTGTGTGTGTGTGTGTGTGTGTGTGTGTGTGTGTGGGGTGCGTGTGATCAAGTACTAAAGCGTTCGTAAAGTTTCTTGATGCAAGCGATGAGAAGAAGGCTTTTTAATAAGGACCCCGGGGTATCCACATGTATGTTTTATTCACGGAACAATGGAATGCGAAAGAATTAATGTTATCTCAGAATGCACTCATGTTTTCATTTCAATGTAGAGTACATTGGCTCTCTACATGTATACGATGAAGTTCTAAATCTGGAACGACTCAAAGCCAAAAAGGCAGTTGTAATGTAGTATTTTACATTTCGATGTCACGCTTCAATCCATAAGTCCGTGTTTCCGTCGGGGATATTTACCTATTAAGAATCTTCAGGCCCCAGGCTATTCCTGCAATATTTGTCAGACGCGTAGTCACTGGAGGTTGGAATTCAAATGATTATCGATTCACCAAAGTGATGGAGTGGTTATCGATCTATTACGCGGTCACATTACCAGCACATTCAACTCCAAGATCATTTTGATAATGTTTGTTGATCGATCAAAGTCGTGGATTCAGTTGACTCAACATGATCTCACGTCTGCGCCCTTCTGTATCTATGTTGTGATTCATGCAAATTGCTTTCATCGAATTTACGTCACAGAGAAATTGTTGTTTGTTTAAGCGCGACTTGAGTGACATTGAATTGATAACACACGATGAAAACCACGAAGAAATATCACGATATGCTTTTCGACCTTGACAATCTCTGAGATATATGTTGCATGTTGAATAGCTACGATAAGTGAGCAAATTACTTGTTTGAAGTCTCTTCCATTTCCACTTATCGGTCCATTGCAACCAGGCATCTTTATAGTACTTACCATTTGCAAAATAAAGGGAAATAGTCAGTGTTGTAGTCGAGTCTGGGTCTCCAAATCCGAGTCCGAGTCCGAGCCCTATGGTCTTCGAGTCCCAGTCCAGCAGTCCGAGTCCCGAGTCCTTACAATCCGAGTCCGAGTGCGAGTCCGACAGTGTATGTGTAATGTTGACTAGACGACACAATTATTCGTAAAAAGGGTTGAAATTGAAGCATAAGGACAACTCACCCTGAGGACAACTCCCCCAGGACAAGTCTCTTTCAAGGACAATTCATATTTTTTAAAACTGCAAACATTGTTAAACTCCTCAGGGAGAGTTGTCCTCCAGGGGAATTGTCCCCGGGGGATTTGCCATGTGGGATTCGTCCCAGGGGAGTTGTCCTTTGGGTAATGAGTACGCGGGAGTTATTCTGATAGGGGGGGGGCGGTCGTTCTATTGCGGGAAGTGAATCGTGTGTCGTCGTCGCCCCTGATGGCAGTTGTCTTCCACGGAGACGCATGCCAGGTGGAGTTGTCCTTGGAAAGAGCTAGTCCCTTGGGGGATGTTGTCCTTGCGGTGTTTTCTAGGGGAAGCTATCTCAGGGATCGTAGAGTGGAGTCGTCCCTGGGGCGAGACGTTGCCTCTACGGCACGATTGGTCCCATCGTGGCGTCTTCCCGATGGACCGGTGCCCTCGTCGATGAGTTGTCCCTCCTTTGGGTGAAGCTGTCGATGGGAGTTAGTTCTCCTGGAGGTGCTCCCATGTCAGGTCGGGAGTTGCTCCTTGGTAAGAGTTGAACTCAGGGGAGTTATTAACTTCGGAGAGCTTCGCTTCCTATGGGGACTCCCTGCTCACGCTGGGCAGTCGTCCACCACGGAGAGTTGCCTTTCGCGCCCAGGATATATCATGTACGTTGGATCTTCCCTGGCTGAGTTGTCCTTGGGAGTCTTACTCCTTGGGAAGACTGTCCGGAGGGAGGGGGCGTTGTTGTTCTCTAGGCTGATGATTTCAGGTCGGGAGTGTCCTTCCTTAAGGGAAGTTGTCCGGGGGGGGGAGTTTATCGGGTCGAGGTCCTGCTTCTCTGAGGGGATGTTGTTCAGTGCATGGGATCGTCCCAGGGGCGCTTTCCCTTGGGGTCGAGGAAGTTCTCTATGTAGAGGAGGATGCTGTCCTGCAGTGGGAAGTTAGCAAGTGTGAGTCGTCTGTAGGAGTTATCCCCGAGGGAGTTGTCATTCAGGGGAGTTGTCAGGTGCACTTTAGTCATCTGGAATTATAGTAATACATTACAACTCCTTAGATACTTAATATAAAACTATGAAATGCATGATTCAATAAAAACATTTGAATTGGTATATTTTTTTTCTCTATGGCAAATAGTTTTAGCGCCCTTTATGGTTCAATGATACAGTTCAATTGCTCTGTTCTAGATTCAGTTCAGGTTTGTTCAAAACAGTTTTATTTGTTGAATAAACACACCATTTTATAAATGCGGCACATACTTTTTAGTGCTCTTGTCCTGTGAGACACACAACTTGCATTAAATATAGAATCTATGCTCTAGAAGATACCCGACAGGTGTATTATACAGGATGATGTTGAAACAAGTGGAAAATGCATCAAAGCATGGTGAATGCTCCATTTTTGCAAAACCCATTGGGACTCGCTTGGGACTCGGGCCCGAGTCCGAGTCCCATGTATCCGAGTCTGAGTCCGATTCCGAGTCCTAAGGCTTCGAGTCTGAGTCTGAGTCCGAGTCCGGGATTTTCGGACTCGAGTTCGGTCTCGAGTCCTGCAACACTGCCGATGACTTCCTGTAAGTAGTCTATAACAACAACCCTCGACGAAGATTTATCCTTCGAATCTTTTTAATGGATTCACTGCCTTCCATAACAATGAGCCCGCCTGGTCGTATTGGTTGCACACAGCTAAAGGACGCCACAATAGGGAATAATATCAAAACCATGAACCTTTAAAATTCGTTAAAAATCAGAGATTAATTAGGGAAGATTGGAACCAACATTCCATGATAGAACAATTGCTCAATTGAATTATCTCCAGGAGATATAGTGTTGACCAGGGTTTTCTCAAGGGAATTCCCCTTTAACAAATTCCTAGCATTTTCACGGCGATTGGCGCCTGTGTAATAATAAATTTCAAAGCCGTATTCCTGGGCACATTGTATAGTTCCTATACCAAAACCATTAATTTCTTTCATTCTAATAGCAATGAAGATCCACTAAACCCCTATCAGAAAATTTCATTTAATGCTTAATCAAATCCACCCCCTCTCGGCAGCCGCCCATTCAAGTTAACATTCGTTATTCTTTGGCGTGGGTCGGAGGCACATTTATGGATTTCTAACGTAATTAGACGTGTGTGACCTATACGCCGAATTAAGCCCAAAAAGGTCAGCAAGTGTCAAGATTGTGAAGTGGAAGGAGCGTAGGCCTACCATTGGAATAAACTTCTGCATCCCTCTATATAAAATTAGTCTCCATTTCTGACAGTGCAAGAACTCTTAGTACATTTTCAAGAAGAACTTATGACCAATAATGTGATAAAAAAATGTTATTTGGGATTATTCAATCGGGTTTCCAAACAGGTGACCAATGGAAATTTGGGCTGAAAATGGGGGTCTCAACCGCGGCACATAGGTATCAACTAAGTGCCCGCGAGCCAAGGATGAATTAAAGACTCCTAAAAGTAGAGTCAAATTTTAACACTGCAAGTGAAAAGACGTGCATTATTCAAAGCTGTCGACAAAGAATCAAAATATCCTATTTTTGTTCAAGGCCCTGTCACACATTAGCGTTTAGAGTCAACGTGTGCCCAGCGTATATGTTTTTCGTCCCGAAATTTTGGCAAAGTCCAAACACGCTCAAGCACGCTCAAATTCCTGGTCAAAAAGGTGTGAAAACTAATGAACAACGAATGAGGAACGAATGGTTATCGCATATCTTGCGTCCCAAGTTACGAGTGATAGCGCGTTTGCAGCGTGAAATGATGAAGGAGCCACTCCAGGAGGCTGTGAGGTCAAAAAAGAAAAAAAACCACCATTGTGCGTTAGCTATACTGTACGCACACGTTTATCTAACGGTAGACTAGCGGCAAGAACGTCAGACGGGCGCCCGGCGAAAGTCGATGGAAGTTGATCAGCACGTTGTTGCGCGCTCAAAATTTTGAACACGTCCAAAATCAAATGTCGGGCAGCAGCGTTCTTCAGCGAACCCCGGCGACCTTTGGACGAACAGCTAACTAATACAACGTATGTCTACCGTGTTACCAACGACTTACAACGTGCGCGAACGTGCAACCAAATTTCAGAACACGTTAGACACACGTTGACTCTACACGCTGATGTGTGACAGTTCCTTTATCCTTTGACGCTATGTGTGCGTTGAGCATTCGTTATGGCAACGGATAGGACGTACGTGTTTGAACGAACTGTGGACGATTAAGAAACGAACAACCTACGTGTGGAACGTTCAAACAGCGAATACTCAACGAATACATAGCGCACTGGTAAGCACGTTACCGCAAGCTCAAAATGTTGAGGTTGAACATGTCCGAAATAAGAAATCGGTACCGGCGTGGCCGGCGACCCTTGGGTGCACATCTGACGAATACAACGTATGTCAAACGTATTACTAACGACTGGCAACGTACGCGAAATTTTCTAACACGTTAGGCTACGGTCACAAATAAAAGCGGCGACCGCCCGATTTATAGCCTGCTCGGTCGCCGCTGGAATTTAGGCATCGCCCAGCGATTCTTGGAGCATGTTGAGCGGGCTGTAAAGCCCTAGCGATGCTCGGGTGGCGCACTGTCGATTTCCTGTCGGTCACCGATCGATT
Organism: Eucidaris tribuloides; assembly: GCA_001188425.1. Taxonomy (NCBI): domain Eukaryota; kingdom Metazoa; phylum Echinodermata; class Echinoidea; order Cidaroida; family Cidaridae; genus Eucidaris; species Eucidaris tribuloides. The sequence goes on from JZLH01S0501740.1 coordinate 56,522, forward strand.
CAAATCAAAACTGGGCAAAATTGAGGGAGCTTCTCCGCCCGGCGACCGGGCAGTAACCGACTGATGACTAACTGATTCCCGGACGGTCTCCCACCAGTCATCAGGCGATTTGGCGGTCTCCCATCGGCCATCGGACGGTCTCCCACCGGTCATCGGGCGATTTGGCGGTCCCCCACCGGCCATCGGACGATTTGTAAGAAATCGGCCGGTGGCGCGCCGGTGATCGGTAGGACCCTGCAGATATAAATGCGTACTGGCGGCGGACCACTGGGCTCCGCCGGGACTATTTTTCACTGGCAACCTGGTTATATTTATGTGGTTGCCCCACTGTGGCCATTAACAAAACAGTTTTTTTCTTCGGCTCCATTGGTTTCCTCTTGTGTTTTTGGCTTTTTTATTTAATGAAAACTAAAAAAAAATACATGTGGACATGCGTGGACTTTTAGAAAACTTTCTGTACAAAAAAATCCAGGCTGTTTTCTTGTGGAGCACCGCTGAGGTCATGGGCCTGACCATTGTGGTCACAAATTACAAAACTGGCCTGCTCGGCGCCGGGCGGCGAATTTAGCCAATTATCCCCGGTTACGAGCGGCAGCCGCCAGGCCACGCTGGTTCTTTAGGGCCCATCGTCCGCGCCGCTGGAAGTTTTATGCGGATCGTTAAAATTGCAGCGGCGCCTGCTCCGTTTTATCGCCGCCCAAAAACAGCCACGTGGCCGGGTGGGCGCCGCCGGGTACGACCTACATCGATGCAGGCGCCGTCCAGACGCTGAGCCGATTTTGAATCAGCGCCGCAGTGACTACCTAATGAGTCTAACAGCGACAGTGCTGCGCAGCGGCGATCGGGCGGCGACGCTCGGCGCGCCTTTTATTTATTCCAGTTCTAGCCGTTGTCTATTTCGGTTTAAATTCTCGCAGTTGCAGCCAATACTCGAATATCGCGCCAGAACCGAGTGAGGGCGATTACCAGTGATTGGGTACGTCACTGCGAGGTATTCGCCCTCACTCGGCTTGGGCGATTTCAGAGTATTGGCTGCACCGGAGAATTAAGCGACTAGTAAGGGCGAAGAACCGAGACTGATACTTTTTATCTCTAAGCGCTTCGAAAAGTAGATTATTCGGGGGTGAATAATCGGTTCATCGTTGATAGCGAGGGTCTTAAACCGACAGACAAGCGAACAACAAGTAACATATTTAACATAAATCGTTCGATGGTGATTTTTGATTAGGTACGATGCCCAGGCGGCGAGCGCCGGTGACCACGCCGAACGACGGGCATGTTTGGGCGGGCGAGCACGGGGACCACCCGGACGGTTTAGCACAATACCCCTGGACAAACTACCCCGGACAACTTTACCACCCGGACAATTCCCCGGAGCGACAATCCCCCTAGGAAAATGCCCCCCTCGGACAATACCCGGCAGGCACAACTTACCCCCAGGCAAATTCCCCCAGGACAATTCCCCCCTAGCCGACAACTACCCGCGCAGGACAACTACCCCCAGCGACAATTCCCCTAGGCAATTCCCCCCTAGGACAATACCCAGGACAACTACCCAGCGACAATTCGCCCCTAGGACAATTACCCCCGAGACAAACTACCCCCAGCGGGACAACTACCCCGGAGGACAATTCCCCCCTAGGGGACATACTACCCCCGACAACTACCCCAGGACAATTCCCCTAGGACAATTCCCCGGAGGACAAAACTCCCAGCGACAATTCCCCCTAGGACAACTACCCGCAGGAACAACTACCCCAGGACAATGCCCTAGACAACTCCCCCCTAGGACCAACTACCCCAGGACAACTACTGCGAGACGAATTCCCCCTGACAACTTACCCCGGAGCAACTACCCCAGACAATCTCCCCCCTAGGACCAACTACCCCCCGGCGACAAATTCCACTAGGACCAACTACCCGGGAAATACCCCCAGGGCATTCCCAGGAAATTCCCCCTCTAGGACAACTACCCCCGGGACAATCCCCCTAGGACAATACCCCCCGCGACAACTACCCCAGCGACAATTCCCCCCTAGGACAATTCCCCTAAGAAACTACCCGCGGCATTTCCCCTAGGACAACTACCCCCGGATGTCTATATCATACTCTGATAACACGTCATTTTAATTATTGTATTAGTTGCCTGAGATAAATTCGAAGCCAAAATATATAGGACAGATTATACTCAAGAAAAACAATGGTATTACTCGATTCCGATAGTATGCCATTCCAAGCCGGTTATTTCATGCTATTAAAAATATTAAATGGGAAATTTTCATATTGCTTTTTTATGTTTCTTGTTTTTCTGCACTTCGGGCCTTTTATCAAATGTGTTTTGACTCTCAATTCTCAAACAGATGTTCTAATTTTTACAATACAAGAATATCTGGAATTACCCAGCATCCAAAAATTAGAAAACAGCAATTGAGAATTCATTGTTTTTTAAAGGACCACAGATACGGCAAATATACCCCGCTGCATTTTAAATCAAGTAGTCACTTGCATGTTTATAAATACAAATACAAACGAATTCTACTGAGCAAATACATTGATTAAAGTGTCGAAATCTAGGCACTTATGTCTGTTGTTTTCTGTTGTTTTTTACTGTGTAGTATTTTCTTTGTCATTTATATATTTTATATAACAATGCAATATCTTTGTTTTTGCCGATTGTAGACGCTTAAAAGGAGTCTCTCCTTTCGGCTTCACCCCTTACACTCTCATATATTTAATTACCATGTAGTTTTGTGATATGTTATTTTAATTTATTTCACTTTATGTTAATATTTGTTTAAAAAATGTATTTTTGTATGATGAGTGTTAATAAAATATTGAAGGGATGGAATGTGAATTAAATGCTTATAACGTGCCACATGGTAGTTTTTCGACGCGTTCCGCTCGCAAAATCCTGTGGGACCTACAGCAATTTGTCAGCGAATTGTTGGCGTTTTTTCTCAACTTTTGTCCCCCACCCCCCCCCATAATCAACAACACGGATCGGACGCCTCCTCCTCAGTCCCGTATGTGCGCCACAAATTGTACGCGTCACAAATTGTCGCCGGCGACAATTGTGCCCGGACGGTTGACGGCCATCAAATGTCGACAGCCATATTCAAGCATGTTGCAGCTTAAATTATTGTGTTGTGCGGTAGTGGTATGTGGTGTTGTGTGTCGTGTGTGTTGTGTGTGTTTGTGTGTTTGTGCCTGGTGTGCGTGTGTCTGTGTGTGTGTGGGTGTTTCTGGTGTGTGTGTCGTGTGTCTCAGTTTAGGTGTGCCTGTGTTGTTAGCATGTGTTGTTAGTGTAGCTGTTTTGTCTGATTGTGGTTGTGTCCGTGTGTTGTCTGTGTGTATCTGTATGTGTACTTTAGTAGTCTGATATGTGTCTGGTTTGTGTGTCTAGATGTGCTCTGTTCGTGGGTCTGTATTGCTTGTCCGTGTGTCTGATGTGCCTGTTCACGCGGTCCTTATGTGTCTGCTGTGCGCTGCGACCTAATCTATGTGTTTGTATGTGTCTAGTCTGTATGGGTCTTTTGTCTGTGGTCTGTGTGTGTGTGTTATGTACTGAGTGTCTGTGTAACTTGTCGTGTATGTATGTGTCTTGGCATCCATGTGATGTTTATTTGTGTTGATATTGTGTGTTTATTGTGTTTGTGGTATCTATGTGTCTGCGCTGTGTAAAATCAATGGTCTGTTGGTGTCGATCTGTGGATCTGTTTATGTATTTGTGTTTGTGTCTGTGAAGTCTTATGTGTGTCTGTAGGCGACTGTTTGCCGTGGTCTAGGCAAGTTTGTCAGTGTGTCCTGAATTGTGTGGCTGTTTGTGTTTGTGCGTCTGTATGCTGTCTGTGCCGTATCGATCGTCGTCATGTATGGGTCTGTTGTGTCGTGTCTGTATGTGTGTCTGTGTCTATGTGTGTCTGCATCGTGTCTGTTCTGGGTGTGGTATGTGTTTGAAAAGGGTGTTTGTTGTGTATCTATGTGTTCTGTTCTGTGTATTCTTATTCATGTCGGTTTGTGTCGTCTGCTGTGTTGATTTATGTGTTTGTGTTTTTTGTGTTGTGTCTGTGTTATCTGTATGTGTTTCTGTATACGACTGTTATGTGTACTCAGGTGTTTTCAGTGTGTCTGTTTTGTGTTTGTGCATGTCGTGTATTGTCGCTGCTGTCCATGTATCTGGCTGTGTGCTAGTGTGTGTCTGTGTGTTGGTGTCGGTTCTGCATATTCTCGTTTGTCTGATATTGTGTCGCTTGTTCTGTGTGTAGTGTGTTAAGTGTTCTGTATTGGTGTCGTCTGTTTGTATGGAGGATAGGTGTGTGTGTTCTGTATGTGCTCTGTGTGTTTGTTCTGGTGTGTCCTGTGTGCTGTTATGTCTGTGTGTTGTATGTATCTGTGCGCGACAGATTGTGTATGTTGTGGGCTGATGTTTTGTGTGTTTTCTGTGTGTCTGTGAGATATGATCTGTGTGTCTATGTGCAGTTTGTGTGGTCGTGTATGGTATGTTTCTTGTTTGTTTCTGGTGTCATACATGAGATTTGTGTGAATCTGTATGTCCTTTGATGTATTGGTGTGTTTGAGTGGTCTGGCGTGTTTTGTGGATTGTGTGTGTCTGTACGCTGTCTTGTTTCGTGTGGTGGTATGTGTGTCTGCGGTGTCTCTGTGTAGTCTGTATGTGTGTCATGTGTCTTGCTCGTGTGTCTGTATGTTTCTGTGGCCGTGCTGTGTGCTGTATGTGTGTATAGTGTATGTTTGTGTGGATGTATGTTTGTCTGTATGTAGGTCTGTACGTGCGGTCTCTGTTTGTGTCTATTTGGTGGCTTAATGTTTTTGGTGTTTGTAATAATGTCTGTTCTTTAATGTATGTCGTTGTGTTTGTATGTCTGCGTGTCTGGCTGACACTCATAACCACACACAAGTTACACAACATTACGACATCACAATACAACCAGTTACACTTGATACATCTCTTTCCGCCCGACATCATCTTACCAACTCCACACTACGACAAAAACAGACACACAGCCCAAGCACACTCATACATACAAACACCAGAAGACACAAGAACACACAGACAATCACACAGGACACACAAAAACATACACATACAGACACAGCACACTTGGCACCACGGACACCACGACCACAATTTAAACCAAACAGAACAGATACATACAGACACACAAGACAGACATGCACATACATTACACTTCCAGAAAATAGAAAGATTACAGACGCACAAAGCACATAGTACAACCGACACCACAAACACACAGACATTACAGAACATGCGCACACTCACTACAGACAAACACACACACACAGACACACACAGGACAAAGAACATCAGACGCCACAGAAACATACAGCACTGACGACAGACCACCTTTCGAGACACAACACAAACACATATAATACAAAAAGGCACAACAGACACATGAACAGACAAAACACAGAACCAAAAAACCAAAACAGACAACAACACTACATAGTAGACACATACAGCAACATGATGACACGCATCAACAGACAACTAACGACATACCAAACACACAGCAAACACGAGACACACAAACACTCGCCTACAGACAAACATACGAGACTCACAGCACAAACACATAAACAGACACACACAGACACACAAAACAGAACACCAGACACTTTGAGACAAACAGAAGATCACAGACACCAAAACACATAGACAAACACACAGACCACACAGACATACCAAACAGATGCACGGACATACAAAAAAACACCAACACACAGACACCACGTAACAGAAACAGACACATAGACACACACACACAGAAACATTTCAGACCATTACACACAACAAGACAGACATATTACAGACATGACATAAACACACAGACACATACAGCCACAAACACACATCACAGTAATTAGACACAAGCAACAGACACTGACACATAGATACACACCCGAAAGACACACACATATTTAGGATGATTGCGAACAAAGGTTGTGACTCGGCTGGCGACAATACTGTGCGCTAGCGGTTTTTTTAGGCCAAATTGTCGGCCGGTGAGGCAAAAATTGGGGATCAGCAAGAGCGTCAAAATTGTCGCCGGCGACAAGTCTGTGCCGATTTGCTTCAAAACTGGACCGGCACAAATTGTTCGCGCGTCACAGATGTGTCGCCTGGCTGACAATTTGTGCGCGGCGACAATTTGTGCCGCAACACCGTATACTTCCCAATTTCAGGCTCCCTTAGCTCCGAAGACTGTAACAATTTTATGCTTTCTGACATCTACCTAGCACCGGCCCATTACCGGGATTTTAGTGAGCGCCCCCTGTGGTGGGGGGGGGCACCTCGTAAATATTCATTGATGTGCCCCTTGGAGGGCGGGTTTAAGCGCCATGAGTGGTCGTTGGCCTCATCTGCCAAATCCACGCCATATCATTATTTTGCATACGAAGGAGTAGTAGATTTATACCAAGTGACTTTTCAAAGCGATATCGTACCGCATAGTCTTGAGTGAGGTATCCTATTTTGTTCTCGCGTTTTTTTCTCGCGAATCCTTTCCCTGCATATGACATTAGTTTGGCAGCGGCGGCTGATCAAAGGTTCGACGTCACAATGCGTTTTTGAGGTGGGCGGGCCGGGTATCCTTTCGTGAGTGTGAGTGTTGTTTCTGTTAGTATGTATGTGGGGTTTGTGTGATGGGTGCTTGACGGTGTGTTTGTGTGTGTGTGGTGTGTGTGATGTGTGATGTGTGTATGTGTGTGACTTGTGTGGGGGGGGTGGGTGTGTGGTTTGTGTAGATTAGATTTATATTGTGCGTGTATGTTTTGGTTTGGGTGTTTTTTTTTTTGTGTGTGTGCGCTCTCGGCGGAGTCGCTGCCGCTAAGTCGCCGTCTGCTCTCCTGTGTTTGTCACTCTGTTTTGTAATTGAGAATGCACACATTAGTTCATTTTATCCTGTCAGATCAGGGTTCTTTATTTTATTTTGCTGGCCTACGCTCTTATAAAAAGTCCTTTGAGTAAATTTTAGCGGTATAACTAGTATATTATGTATGTTTATACACTGCTTTTTTCATTTTGTAATATTAGTAATTTGTTATTCAATTGTCTGTGCCTATCTATGAATCTTGAAACTCATATAGACTTAAACAACAACAAAATAATTAGAATAAAAAACAAAATTTCAAAGACTTCGCACGGCTGCTGCTGTATTCTGCCTATAGCACCTGTCCCTTCCGGGGGTAAATGGGCGCCCGTATCAGAAAAACTGCCCATGATTTCCCGCTGGTTAGGAAGTCTCGAAACACAAGTTAAAATCGACAGCTGTACGACGAGCTGCTGAAACGTGTCTGAAATCAACTCTTCGTTTCTGCCACGGATTTACTGAAGTAGCGCAGAATTTGTGCACAATGTGCAATGCAGGTTTTATGGAAAGCCGTTTTCAAGACTGCTGCATACATGTTTACCGATAATATTATGCCAATTGTCGAAACACTCATGGAAACTGTCTCCCTCCCTGTTCTTTTTATTTCAGTTTCAATGGTATTGGAAAGGAGCAGGCGACCCTGTAATTTTTAGGGAATAGTAAGAGGGGCCATACATATGAACGTAGCGAGGGGTCAACAAAATTTAGTAGATAGACAAAAAGAAGCATTTATTTATTAATAATCATTATATATGTACGATTAATCATGCAATTAAGCAAGTAAGCAAATTTTACACTTTAGTATCATATTTTCAATAAACACCCAACCTATCTGAGTTATGATAGACTATTTTAAATATGCTATTTGTAGTTAATATAAAGAGTTGAAGCACTGAAACAGAGTGTAATAGATTAGGGGGGGGGGATTATGTGATTTGGGCTAGTTCCTGGGAACAAACAATACAAGAGTGTAATAATTATGGTTTGTTTTGGGGGATTCTTTCCTGGGGGGGAATTGTCCTGGCGGTAGGTAGTTGTCCAGGCGGGAATTATCCTGGGTAGTTGTCCTGGGGGGATTGTCCGGATGTTAAGTTGTCCCTAGGCGGGAATTGTCCTGGGTAGTTGTCCGTGGGGAATTGTCCGGGGGGAGTTGTCCTCGGGGAATTGTCTGGGGTAGTTGTCCTGGGGGGAATTGTCGGGGGGGGGGTGTTGTCCTAGGGGCGGCAATTGTACCTGGGGGTAGTTGGTCCTAGAGGGAGTAGTTGTCCGGCGCGCGTGTTGTCCTAGGGGGAATTGTCCTCCGGGTAGGTATTGTCCTAGGGGGAATTGTCTGGGGAATTGTCACTCGGGTAGTTGTCGGGGTAGTTGTCCGAGGGGTAGTTGTCCTAGGGGAGAATTGTCTGCGGGTAGTTTGTCCTGGGGGGAATATCCTGGGAGTAGTTTGTCTGGGGGAATTGTCGGGGGGTAGTCTGTCCAGGGGGGGAGATTGTCCTAGGGGATTGTCCTTCCGGGGGTAGTTGTCCTGGGGGGTAGTCGGTATTGTCCGAGCGGTAGTTGTCCTATGGGGGGAATTGTCCTGGGGGTAGCTTGTCCTGGGGGGGAAGTGTCCGGCGGGGTAGTTGTCCTAGGGGGGAATTGTCCTGGGGGTAGTTGTCCATAGGGGCGTAGTTGCGGGTAGTTGTCCTTAGGGGGAATTGTCTCCGGGGTAGTTGTCCGGGGGTAGTTGTCCTAGCGGGCGGAATTGTCCTGGGGGGAATTGTCCTCCGGGTAGTTTCCTGGCGGGTAGTTGTGCTCAGGGGGGAATTGTCCTAGGGGGGAATTGTCCTCCGGGTTAGTTGTCCTTCGGGTAGTTGTGTCCTAGGGGGGAATTGTCCTAGGGGGGATTGTCACTCCGGGCGGATTGTCCGGTGGTAGTGCTCCGGCGGGGGGGAATTGTCCACGGCGGTAAACTGATACCGGACCGGCACCCGGACGACCGGCGGTTTTGGGCGGTGGATAAAATCGAGCAGGCGCCGACCGAATTTTAAACTTTGGCGCGCTAAACTTCAGCTGGCCGACCCGACCGATGCCCCAAACCAGCAGTCGCCTGGGCAGCTTACCGTCGGTGACCGGCAGCACGAAGATTGTCTAAAACTCCGCGCACCGGTCGCGAGCAGGCCAATGCTTTCTATTTGTGACCACGAGCCTTAGGCACACGTTGCTCTAAACGCTAAGTATTGTGACAGGGGGTGTTAAGATCACCTAATTAACAGCCTCATATGTCATCCGTTGGACATATGTTCCGTTTTTAAACTTTAGTGTTAACTCGTAGTGAAACAACTCCTTGACTGTTTACATCGCTAAAATATCAATTTACCACATTGTTAGAAAGTGTTGAGCTAAACACTTGCACTCACAGTGAAGTTGGTGCAAAATGAATTTCAGGATATTGAGAATTGTGAATGACAGGCAGGTAATCCATTGTTTTGTATGACATGCCTGGTACCTAACAAACGACTTATTGAAGATTCTCTCCGGGAGATAAAACATACCCTCGCTGAATAGAAGAGTTTTGGGACGGATGATTTACGCGCATGCGGTAAATTGAAAATGGAAATAGAGTCAAAGTCCAACCGCAATTGGAAATTACGAAGACAAATCGGAATACATGTAATGTACCTTAATTCTGAAAACGAACTTTTATATACGAGATGCATCTTGCACCGTGGGGCTGACTGGCCGCATGAAAAGGGAATTAATGTTAATGGTTATCTAGCATCACATTTGCACAACATCGAATGGAAAATCCTGGAAAAGATTAATTAAAGCCAGTAGGCTACATTGTGGAGCTTCAGTTTAAAACAAAACTGTCAAACTGTGATATCTGACCTAATAGTTAGTGCTCAATTGACAAATAAGACAACCTAGATACAAAGTTTGGAAGTTATATGGCAAGGGCGTAGGCTGGGGGGGGGGGACTGGTGCACGCTGCACCCCCCGCAGAGCCATAGGAGTTCGCCCCTGGCAAGCAAAACGAAATTTGCAATCCACTTTTTCTTCTTTCAACGCCTGATCTTACTTCAACGTTTAGTTCACCTCCTTAGAGTGCACCTCCCCAGTCACTTTTAGTTTCCACACTCCCCAAGATGTGCACCTCCCCGTGCCGAAACCCAGCTCTCGCCCTTGATATGTAATGACTCCCACTCGCAAAGATACATGAATAAATTAATTTGCAATCCGGTGGATGATAAAAATCTGCACAACAGTTAAGTATATGGGAAGAAATGGGCAGTGAATCCGTCAATATGAGTGCTTGTAGTTTCACTTTTTTAAGCACTAAAAGTTCATCATTTTGAAATGACATTTTTTTCCGGGACTTCATTTTTAGCACCTTATCAAACACACTTGCTATGCGATGATTAACGGCAGCTTACATTTTTTTTTAAAACTGATGGTTTAATGTTAGCCTTGTGGCTGTTAACTCCGCAGCAGGAACGTTAAATGTTGCATGTCAATAACTTGATTTGATGAATGAAGTTTTTCCTGAGATTTCTGAAACTCATACGCGAAATGAAAACACAAATGAACACAGAAAGACAAACACCAGGCTGACACCACACACACACACACACACACACACAGACACACACACACACACACACACCAACGACACACACACACACATACACACCTACACACACACCCCACACATACATACATTACAAAACACACAAAAACAGACACACACACATATCAATTACAACACACACATGACAACACCATTACACAAACACACACACACACACATAATGTACACACACATTACAACACACACACACACACCACATATACATGACAACACAGCACAACACATACACATACATACACACTACACACACATACACAACACAAACAGATATATATACCAAAACCATGAATTTTATTACTATATATATTTTGCGACTCTCAATATTCATGTAACCGTGTTTATAAAGTGTGTGTGTGTGTGGGTGTGTGTGTGTCGTGTGTGTGTGTGTGGTGATGTGTGTGTGACTGTGGTGTGTGTAGGTGTGTGTATGTGTAGTGTGTGTGTGAGGTGTGTGTGTGTGTGTGTGTGTGTGCTGTGTGGGGTGTGTAGTGTGTTGTGTTGTGTGTGTGGTGTGTGTGTGGGTACCTATTATTAAGAGTTTGACATTTTTTTTCACTAGAAAAACAAATTCGTTTATTCCGAAGATATTCAAAAAACTCGAATACAATATAACAGAATTAGCTGAGGCAATGGATTGTCGGGGGGGAAAAGAATTGTCAAGCCAAGGTCAAATAAAATCCACTCGTTTGTTTGCATTAGCTTGTTTTTTGAGTTAGAATTGTTGTTTGAATACATTAGTGATGCAAACACCACCTGCAATATGGATTCAGATTTGGCTTTCAAGATTGTGAGAGAATTTAT
>JZLH01S0501752.1:2559-17585 GCA_001188425.1 Eucidaris tribuloides
CCATAATGGACCTTTCCATGAACTATGCCTTTTGCAAGTCCTTGCACAGTCAAATGAATAAAGAGTAAAATTGGAAATTAATACCTTTCATTGAGAAGGTTTGATCCTCAAGAAAAGATAACAAAGTAAACGGGACATGTTATTTCTATGCAGTTGAGGTCCTTTAGCATTCAAAACCAATTGATCAGAATGCACATAAACCTCATTGCATTTGTTCCCCTTTGGTAGAAAATATTTGAATAGTTCATGGAAAGGCCCTTTGTAACAGCACATACTAATTTTCCTCTAACTTTCTTTGAATTTCACTTAGATTTGGCTTACTTTGTTTTGTTTTTATTGTTGTTGTTTGTCATCTAACTATCTGTCTGTCACTCCATTGATAACACTTTCATTTACAGCATTGTTATGTCCCTCTGTCAGAGAAGTAGGGACTCTGAATTCCTCCATCAGGAGTGTTTCTGGGTACAGAAATGCCAAGAGAAGCTGGTGGCTTGCCAATAAGCCAGTTTGGATTTGCAATTTACCCATGCGCCGATAAAAGTCACCATTACCAAGATGTGCAAAGTAGTGATTTGATAAGAACTAAATTTGTACAGGTGTAAGTATTCTTTAAACAATTTGAGCAAAGCCATTAACACGGTCTTCAATCACTTTAATAGTGATTGCTCTCAAATGCCTTACAAAACATCCTTTCGATTCTTCAAACATCTGTGGTATCATGGGATCATGGTAACAATCTAAATAAGCCAGTTCGTAGCAGCAGATGGATCAAATGATCCCATAATACCATGCATCTTTGAAGAGAGGATAGCTCTTTGAGCGAGGCACCTAGGAGCAACCATAACTCAAAGTGATGGGCTGCATCAATTGCTTTTGTTAGACATTGTTGAGAGGAATACCTTCACCTGCACATTGCTGAGTATGTAATTTGTATAATAATTCATAATTTAGCTTGGACGTTGAGCTATCAGGGTTTTCAAATGCCTTTTTACACAAGCTTTGTTTGTTCAACTGACTTTTGTTCTGGACATGTGCAAAATGAATTACGACCTGGCTTATTGACTTGGCCGCTGTCTAACTGTGATTGTTTAAGAATGCATGAACTAACAGAACAGTAAATGGTTATTTATGAAATATGTACATTTGTCTGACTAACTGTAACAGAAAAGATGAAGTTGATTATGATGTTATCTTGTACAATATATAACCAAGCTAACAATGTAAATTCATTTAACTTTAGAGTTGTATGTTTTTCACATGTTAACACATGATTTTGTTCTTACATGTTGCATCCTGATGTAGTAAATTTACAAGTTATTTACATGCATGCAGGTGTGTATAACAGATCTGACCACGTTCTTGCCTTTCACATTTGGTTTTGTGCATGACACATTCAGTTTGTGTTGAAAACTTTTCACATGTGGTTTTGTGTAGTTATGTACGGTTTGTGTGAAAAACTGTTCTCATTGCAAGGTGCCTATTCTTTCTTGCATATTAGGTGTGTCACATTGCAAATAGATGAGTATTAAATTAAATACTGAAGAAATAAAGTACACATTCAATTCCTTAATTGTTTTTGTACATTTTATATTTATTTATTTATTTGTTTAGTTATTCATGTATTTAATACTTAAGACATAAACTACAGTTTCAATTCCTTAATTGTTTTTGTAATTTCATGTTATTAATTAATTAATTATTTATTTATTTATTCATTCTTTTATTCATTCATTCATGTCAAATTTTTTTTTTGTGAAAATGCATGTACATTTTTATTTTGTCTGATATGTTTTTCACAAATATACTCTTGAAATTAAGTGAAACCTAATCCAGTACTCAGTGCTCAAAAACACTGAAATTAAGTAAACAAGTATTTGCATGTATCAATCATCCTATTCGAAAGTAAATTAGTGTAGTGGTGGTAAAACATTTTCATACATTAAAAGTAAATATTGTGCAGCTTGATTTCTAGTGGAACTGGAAATACATTCATATTACAATTTTTGAGTAATAGTGCCTTCTGTATCGTACTGTATTCCGAGCAGATGAATAGTGGCAAATATATTGAGGTCATTAATAATAATATGTCGTAAATAAAATATGTTCTAAGGAGACTGGAAGCTATAATAGTAATTGTCAAAATGATGCATAAGATGATGACATGCATAACACGCCACGCTTTCTATGTATTTTAGCCAAACGGAAGTGTACGATCTGGGAAATTGCTTTCACACCTTTCGTGTCACTATTACTATTCTTATCGGTCTGCCGTACTGAGCTGGTGGTGGTGGTTCTATTTAGGGGAGTGGTGTGATTAACCTTGGAGTGAGATTGGCACATATATTTATTCAGGTGTGGGTGCATGACGATAAGAATACTGTCAGCTGCAGAATGCAGTAATCACCTGAATCTCATGAGAAAAATGTGTTATCTTGATAATGTTATCGTAATGATGATTATAGTGATATTTTAATGATATATGTATAAAAAATTAATGATCAAATAATTATAAATGATTATACTTATAATGAGGATGATTATTATATAAGGATAATACAGTGATGAAAATATAATGATGATAATAATAATAATAATAATGATAATAATATCTTTAAAATTTGCTTCAGGCGAAATGGTATAATGGAAAAGACATTAGGATTAACCATAATCTGCATATAAAGTTATTATAATAATAGTAATAATATGGCAATAATATATAGCGATAAAAAATGAGAATGTGAAAAAAAATAACAAAATATAATATTATTGTGACTTTCTTAAAATTGATCATGGCTGCCTGCCTATGCAATTTGCTATACCAGAGGTCCTCACAACAAAACACAAACACAAACACAATGCAGTTTATTTTGTCACAATAGTTAAGGGGAAATGGTACATGTATACAGTAATAGAAGGGAAACAAAAAAATTGCCTTAAAGGCAGGGGATCTCTTTTGCATGCCTAAAAATTAACATTGTGAAAATACAATGGCATTATGAAGAAAATGCCACCTGGGAACCTTCAGCAAAATACAGGAGCTAAAAACTCAGTTTTAGTGGAATTATAGTGACCGTTAGACTCTGATTTGAATTTTTTCTCGCGAGGAAAAAATTCCCACCATAGAATGTACACTAAATGGCTATTGTTTATCTTTGGCATTTTTCAAATTCTAGGTTATTACTGACCCCCAGATTTCACAGACATGTCCTTCATCAATAGCCTAAGGGCATGGGTTATCTTTTCCTGGTCTGTGGGGATGTTTGCAAATGAGATTCACTGCCTTTCATCCGCACATAGAGTAAATTATATAAGGGAGAAGAAATAATGATAGCAATAATGATGATAAAAATGATGATAATAGTATTGATGACAAATATGAGAACAAAATAAAAATAAAATAGGTACAAAAATGTGTTAGAATGTAAAAAGTATAATTATATGATTGTGGTTGGCTTATTAATGTTATGGCTGTCAATACAATTCACCAGCAATGGTTCTGCATTTAACTCTACTCTTTCTATGTAGCGTCAATAAGCATAATTTGTGAAAAATCATGGTCAGAAGTGTGCATAAAAGGGTGACTTGTCACTTCGACAAATTGTGTATTAAACGGACTTTGGTATCGGGCAGACTTTGGAAGTGCAGCTTTAATATCACAAGCACATATCAGTGCCGTGCGATGCACTGCAAGTACTCTAGACAACTCTTCCTTGGTACTGGTAGTAGTGCTGCTACTTTTACACTTGTCTCTTGGAATGTCTGTGAAGGTCTTTGGTTGTATCATCCCGTCGCTTCTGATTATTGTCGCCAGAAACACAGATGGCACAACAATGCCATCATTAATCCTGTGATTGTCTCACACTCTACCAGGACCAGTATCTGGTATTGAACAAAGTTAACAGAGGTACAAATATGCACTACACAATACACACAATGTCCATAGAGCTTTGATTTCTGTGGCATTTTAAGAGTTAATGTTGCAATACCTTTGTGTGTGTGTGTGTGTGTGTGTGTGTGTTTTATTCTTCTAGAATATTCTGGAATATTTGGGGAAGAAATGGAATAACATTGAATCTGAAAAGTTGAAACTATTTCTTTTTGCAAAAATAATGGTCTCACATAAACTAATGTACATGTTTGTACATTGCAAAAGATTCTGGAATTTGTTTGAGAAGAAATGGAATAACATTGAATGTGAAAAGTTGATTTTTTTTTCTTTTGCAAAAAAAAATGATCTCACATAAACTAATGTACATGTTTGTACAATGCAAAAGTTAAAACTTAAAAATCGCTCACTCAGACAAGCTCACAAGCATGAGGCATACAACTCCATATTATGAAAGAAATGGCATAACATTGAATCTGAAAAGTTGAAATAAATTTACTTTTTTAGCAATAGTCTCACAAAACTAATGTACCTGTATTGTACATGATTGTCCTTTGCAAAAGTTAAAACCTAAAAATTGCATGCTCAGACAAGCATAAGACACAGAACTCCATCAGCAAAGGGGAAGAAATCGTTTTAATGGAAATATTCTAGAATATCCCCATAGGGTTGGGGAATCTGGAGTTGTATTGTATCTTGCTTCACATTATAGGACACATCTGTACTACATTTGGGATACCTCATTGCCCTGATTCTTAAATGCAATCATGCACTAAAGCTTAGAATCAAAATCAGATCTTTCATTTAAATTAATTGTGGATGTTTACAAGGTTGTGTTATGTCAGGAATTACAGGTATGTTGGTTTGATAAACCATCGTTTGTCCCAGGAATGTAACAGACATTACATGAAAAAATATGATCTATGTTGACCATAACACTAAAACCAGCCCTCTGCATGTCCAAAGTTTTATCAGAGTTTGCACTGTTAATTTCATTTTATGAGCCCCCACAATATTGCTATAATATCCTGCTGTGCTGTTGCTTATCTGTAAATTAAAGTGGAAAAAATAAGTATATCGTACCGCTTTGTTTCATTGAGCGGTTTTCCATTCTTCCCGTGTTCTGTTGCGCTCCTTATTAACGAAATTATAAATTAGGATAAATTTCACCAGGGGATTAAATTAGAATGTTATTTCCATCAGAGCCTATTATCTTTAATTGGGTGTATTGTGCATGTATTTCATCTACTTTATTCCCTGTTTGCCTGAAGTCTGAATATTCAGTAATCCATTCAGCAGTGAAGTAAAGATTATTTTTCCTACCAAGACTGTAATATATACAGTGAAGAGGAGGAGGACAATAAGTAATAGCAATAGGAATATAAATAGAAGTAGTGGTAGTAGGAGAAGTAGTTGTATGAGGAGGAGGAGGAGGGGAGTAGCAGAAGTAGGGGAGGAGGAGTAAGGGGAGTAGTAGGAGGAGTGGATATGGAGATGTTATAGTAGGAGTGTGGTAGAAGTAGGAGGAGAAGGAGAAGTAGTAGTGCAGTAGTAATACAGTAGTAGTACCATAATAGAAGTGGTAGTAGTAGTAGTGAAGCAATAACACTCTGATAGTCATGCTCATGATACCACTTTACAGTAAGGTCTGAAAAAAAAATTGTTGTGGCGTAACCCGCCCGACCCTAAAAATATCCCCGACCCTACTTTTTTTTTCTTTCTTTGTATTGCTGTTGATAGTATCGATATCGCATATCGTGCTGACTTTACGATCGAATTGAAAACCCGGAAGTGTTGCGGACAGAACAGCGATTTTCCCGTCGTATGCGTAATGATTTTATTAAAATTAGGTGGAAGTCATTGTTTAATACTGGTAGTAAAGTACCTAGGGTATATTGACTTACATATGTACACATAGTACATCTAGTATTGGTAAATGTAGTGGTAGAGATAGTAGCAATAATTATTTTGATGTGAAGACATTCTAGATTCTGTCCCATGTTAGAAATGGAGATGTTATAGTAGGAGTGTGGTAGAAGTAGGAGGAGGAGGAGAAGTAGTAGTGCAGTAGTAATAGTAGTACCATAATAGAAGTAGTAGTAGTAGTGAAGCAATAACACTCTGATAGGCATGCTCATGATACCACTTTACAGTAAGGCCTATAAAAAAAATGTTGTTTTGGCGTAACCCACCTGACCCTAAAAATATCCCCGACCCTACTTTTTTTTTCTTTCTTTGTATTGCTGTCGATAGTATCGATATCGCATATCGTGCTGACTTTGCGATCGAATTGAAAACCCGGAAGTGTTGCGGACAGAACAGCGATTTTCCCGTCGTATGCGCCTAATGATTTTATTAAAATTAGGTGGAAGTCATTGTTTAATACTGGTAGTAAAGTACCTAGGGTATATTGACTTACATATGTACACATAGTACATCTAGTATTGGTAAATGTAGTGGTAGAGATAGTAGCAATAATTATTTTGATGTGAAGACATTGTAGATTCTGTCCCAGGTTTGAGGCCATGCAGTTGCAGATTTGTGCCCTTGCATCCTTGCATAAGACACTTCATACATATTACATCTCTCCACCAGGAAGTGTTAATAGGTACCTGTGAGTACTGAGAAAATTAATTTGTCAATGAATTTAGCTCTTGAGTATGTAACATGGTAGGTGGGAAAGTACATGTTATACCCCTAGGGAGTGGAGTTGGCATACATTTGCAGAGGGTAATTTGCCTTCTTGTGCGAGACAGTGTTGGTGGTAGGAATCCATATCAATCACCTTCATGCAACCTAATCAAATTAAGGTCAAGATAAATAGCTACTGTCATCCAATTTAAAGATCGGGATTAATTTCAATTACATCTTTTGTCAAATATTATTGCTTTTGCAACTTGACAAGAGCATTCATAAGTTTGGTATCGTGCGCAAGTAACAGCTTGTGTCAAAACTGCAATTTGTCAAATGATAAAGCAGTAAAATTGTTTAATCTGTTGAAAAAGTTAATATTTATTATTGAAGACACATTTGTTATTGTGATTAATGTACTAAATATTTTGAGTTTAGAGTTGTCAGAAGTACATGTAAATAAATAACTATCATTTACAAATATATACCTTCTACATGTACAATAATATTTATATTCCCAGGTTGTACTGACAAGCTAATATGTTATACTTTACAATTTACATGTTGATTAGAAAGTATTGTTCACTCTAAACTATGCAGCGAGGAATCCAATTTATCAGTGGTACATGCCATTTTAGTAAATGAAACAATTCATCAAATCCTACAAAATGGGAGCACCACTATATCCTGAATTTTATTTCCCACTTTTACCAGCATCCATGGTTAAAGGGAAATAACAAGAATGGAAGAAGTCCTCAATTTAAGACACAATGAAACCAGAATTAAAGTATACTGTTTAAAGGTATTAGCTAACATTTACCACAGTTGAAAAAATCTGAGCTACATGATTTTCATGTTACCATATACTGTCTTGATAAGGTCTAAAATGACAGCCCTTGAAAAACTCTCGTATTTCAAAATCGATTATTTTAGTGCTTTTTAATAAAAGTGAAAATTCGTTTAACGTTGATAGGATTAACCTGCCATTTTTTCTTCCCATTAGACTTACTGTGTGTATCACCTATGCTATTTAAGGGAGGGGATCTCTTTTACTGCCTTAAATAATTAACATTGTGTACAATACCAATGGCATTTTAGAAAAAAATGCATCTGGAAACCTTTTAGCAAATATTAGCGAGCTAGAAACTCAGTTTTAGTGGAATTTATACGTTGGACGTTAGATCGTGATTTGAAATTTTTTCTCTCGTGAGAAAAAAATTCTGACCATTGAACGTACACCAAACTGGCTCTTGGTTTTTTCTTTCAATCTTAAATATCTAGTAATGCTGACCCCAGATTTCACAGACATGGCCTGTTATCAGATAGCCTAGGGCCTTATGGGGTTAAATTTTCCTGGTCTGCTGGGATGTTTGCAAATAGATCCATGCTTTAAACCCCCCCCCCCCCCAGTTTTAATTGTTATTATTCATGCGCATTAACCTTTGCCTTTGCGTGGCTCATTCCAAATTTTGTTTTTCTAGGTTGTTTATTTGTTTTTTTTTTTTTCTCCATATGAACACTACTATGTAGTTCACATATCAAAATTTGACATTTTTAAATTTGAAGCTACAATGTTAGCCTATCACTTTAAGGTTTCGGGTGTGAAAATGTCATAGTCATGCATGTACATTTTCCCTCTGTGGTACAATTATTATCAAGAAATGATGTGATGGTGAAATTTTATTGTTGTAGCTTTCTATGGGATCAATTTCTAACAGGGCCAGAGATTAATATCAATGCTGGTAAATTAAAGCTTGTTTCTCCTCAAGTGAACAAATTCAAGACAAATCCTTCCAGCCTGAATATACTCTCTAGCAAATGCTTATAAATTCATTGAAACATATATTTGCAAGTAACATAAGTCCATTGACATAAAACTGTGTTTATGAAAATCAGAATTATTTATATTAGAATCTACATTCAACTGATACAATTAATATAGTAAGATTCAAATCAAATCAAATCAAACATTATGGCTGGATAATTTGTATTTACTCACCTAAATTGATGTAATTGAACCTTCATTTTCTTCATTATTGTAAACCACAAGTTCCAACACCAAACTGCACTATTAGAAGGGCATTATAATCATAAAGTTTCTTGCACACTGTTCACTAAGACATTTGAACAGTTCCCAGAACATATTTATCTTACTTTTCATTGGAAGGAATACATGTAAATAAGCAAAAACACTGCTGATTGGATTAATTAAAGGAGATTGTTTTGGGAATTTAGGCTAGCATTAATCTAATTTCAGCCAAGTGAATTCATAATAATCAATACCATTAGGCTAACTATATACTCTTAAGCTCACATGTAATAATAATAATAATAATATTCCGTTCTTGTATAGCGCTTAACACGTAGATTATCGCACGTCCCTATGCGCTGTTTATTATTACCCCCATGGTCATGACAGGTACATTTAAGCTAAGCAGCTGTTACGCGCTTGAAGCTATAAATGCCAACCAAGAAATAAATGTAGTGTAGACCAAGCCTTTGAACAGTTCCTATAAAATACTTATCTTACCTATTCACTGAAAGATAAAAACAGGCAAAAACACAGCTATTTGGATTAATTGAATGAGAGTTGTGTTGTAAATTTGAGCAAGCATCTAATTTCAGCCGAGTGAATTCATAATTATCAATAATTTGAACAGTTCCTAGAATGCATTTATCTTACCTACATGTATTCATTGGATGAAAAGAAAAGCAAGCTAAAACACTGCTACTTGGGTTAATTAAAGGAGATTTGTTTTGTAAATTTGAGCAAGCATTAATCTAATTTCAGCAAAGTGAATTCATAATTAATGATCAATACCATTAGGCTAAATTTATATTCTTAAGCTCATGTGTAATTCAAATAAATGTAGTGTAGACCAATTTGTATAATGTACATAATAGAAACCAACACCCTACCCCCCCCCCCCTTAGTAGAAAATAAATACACACATTTTCCATTATCCTTTCCCATTGATCACCTTTTGCTGACAGTTGAATTAATACCCTTGAAGACAAGATCTACAAACACTACGGGCGACCCAGGTCCCATTTATACTGACGTGACCTTGTTTGTCAGGGGAAATGTAGTCCTAAATGCTAAAGCAAACATGCTACTTGCATTAACTCCGAGATATCCTGCTCTCTCTTGCGAGGAGAGGAGAGCTTCGGAGCTCGTAGACGTAATAACTCAACACATGTACACTTAAAACATATACCACATGCATAATTCATTTGGTATATTGCGAAGCTTTGTTATATTTCGGTCTCTCTGTAGCCGGACTGATGTCTGTCGCTGGCATTCAGATCTTGTTAAGGATCAGTACAATTACTGGATGTGTAGCTTGAGTGAGCGGGGAGGAGAAAGTGTAGTCTAGTTACCATACCCTGCTGGAGATTTGTTCAGGTTTCTGTAGCTGTTAAGTGTTAGCTGATGAGTTATGAATAAAATTTCATCCAATGCTGGAGGCAAGAATGTCTTTTGTGCTTGCTAGGTAGAAACTCTAAAATACGTGTGTAAATGACACACTTTAGGAGTTTATTCCAAAAAATGTAATTTTATCAGAATTTTATTGTAGAATAAGTAAGTATGGAAGTTTAAGGGTAACAGCAAAAAATTCTTGCACAGGGTCAACTGATTTATTTAAATCAAGCCATTGAAAAAGCTGATTTAAATTGTGATTTAAATTGATTTTTCAAATCATTTAAATCTTAAAATTCAAATTGACCAAAATGTTGGGGAAGAAAGAATGACACATCGAAATTTCATTCTATTTCTATGTTTGATGTAACAAATTGAAGAAAACAGGTTCAATTGTTGTAAATGATGGATTGAGTCAATTTCTATTAAATCAACAGTGTTTTCCATTGAATATTTATTGATAATTGAAAAACAAATGCATCTATTTTTTTTCCAGTGAAGAGAATTTACCAACCTTTGTCTTGTTTTTTTTTATGTCTGTAAATATTGTTTGACACAACATAACACATTACCCCTTGATCATTGGATGTCAAGCCATGTGTGCCACCTCCACTCCCTGGGGATTATTTCTAGCCCGGCTGCCTTAGGCACCCAGCAGCTAATACATTTTACAAATGGCTCTCTCAGTCCTTCGAGGTGCCTAGTTATATCAGCCTAAGAATATTTTTCTTTCATGAAGACACTTTTTTTGAATGAATGCAAATATATAAAGATGCAATAACTACTGCAAAAACGATGCTATTTCATAAAGTCTGAGGGCTGTTTTTAATTCTTTGTCATGACAAAGGAGAGCCACGTTTGTCTGAGGTGGTGTTTGTACAAACAAATATGTAAGGCCTGCAGTACAGACTACTACTGTCATACTGCTACGACTGACTGCACACTTACTTCTAATGAGCTTTAACTTCGGCCAGTAGGCAGTCAGGCAGGTAGCGGTACATCATTTTAGTCGGCTCCCCTATCCCATCAGTCAGAAACCGCCAGGCTTGGAGAGAAACTCTTCACTGTGACTTACGATATTTCTGATTAAGTAGGATTATCACTTTTATTTGGCAGTAATATGGTAAGTCCCTTTTCTTTGTGTGTGTGTGTGTGTGTGTGTGTGTGTAGTTCAAAGTAAATATACTAGGATGGTCAAATTATATTCATTTTCAACTTTGAATATGTTGACTGAGAAGGATTTTTAGAAATTTTGTTTTAGAATTACAAAAGGATCAATTTATATTCATGTACATTGTTTTGTTATTTTTCCATGGAAATGGGCAGATTTCAATATATATATTACTGGGTAAATATAGTGATAAATCATAATAAACATGTATAAGAAGGAAATAAGTACTAGAAATATGCAGCATGTTATCTGAGAGAAATTATATGATATGGAACAGTGCAGACTGTCTCAACAAAATTGAACAGAAATAGCATGATCATGACTGAAAGCAGTCCTCAATTGGTTATCAAACTATTCTAGAAAGAAGTACTCTGTTCAAGGTTCTGCTGAGAAAATGTTGTGATCAAATGTCAACTCTCGTTTAAATAATTACCATCAGTATTCGCTATGACAGGCAAATTTGTTGTACAGTATATGTATGGATTCAATTTCTACCAGGGTCATATTTCAATTAAGTACTGGTGTATTCATGTTCCTTTTTCCTCAAGTAAACAAATTCAAGACAAATCCTTTCAACCAAGACATACACTCCAAGTCCAGTTAGTATATACAGTGCTGTATGTTTCAATTAATTTAGTTTTGAGGCATTTTCAAGTGTTCCAAAATATGTCATTGCACTTTAAGGGAACCAACATTCATATTGATTTGAATGTACAGAATATGGGGATATCCATGTTATATATTAAGGGGGATGTATTGTGAATTTTTGTTCAGGGTCATGTCTTTTCAAGAATCTATCTCCTATATTTAGGAGTGATTCCAATTTTACAACACGTTTATCCCTTTAACCCATAGAAGACAGATTTTGCTTTAACACACATTTCCCGTAGACCTCGTGATGAGATTTCTGGTGCATTATGCATTTGCCAGTAATTGGTTCACATCAGGGACAGATTGTCTCTTCAAAGTGTTGTAGAAATATGTTTCAGAATCCATGTTGAAATAAAAGGTATATAACATGATTGGAGGTAGTCCTCAACTTGGGATAAAACTATTCTAGAATCAAGTAAACTATGGAATGATTCTACTGTAAAACTGTTGTGGTCAAATGTTGACTTGTTTAAAAAGAACTACCATCAGTATTTCTTGTTACAGGCAAATTTGTTGTGCAGCTTTTTGTGGGATTAATTTCTATTGAGGCAGGAGAGTAATTTATACTGGTATGTTCATGCTTGATTTTCCTTTTCAAGACAAATCCTTCCAGCCAGGAGATGCACTATATACTGGATACACTGAATAATATTAATACCTCTACAATTTGTATTTTAAGAATACTTTCTATAGAACATTCAAATTGTGCATGAGCATTAGGGTTTGTGCGTTTGTGTGTTAGTTTGTTTTTGTGTGTGTATTAGCAGATGTTGCGTATAGTACACTCCTAAAATTTGCTAAATTTTAGCACTGCATGAGATAACAATGGTGGAGACAATTATGCTTTGCATCTATCGGAGAAAGGAGTGGACATTATAATGACTGATTACATAGAATTGGAGAATATGTATACTTCAGCCATGTAGGCCTATATATTTTATAGCTTAACCCTTTATGTGCATTATAAATTTCACCATGCCATGAGATCATAAAACATTAAATTCAAAACCACATTCTTCTAATTGCACACAAAACCTGGTTCATTCCTGCATAAGTTTGTGTTAATGACTTGCCAAATGTCCATTGTACGTAACAACAGATAAAAACCAGATAATACCATTCATTATATAACTATTATACGTGAAAATTTGTGCTAATTGACAAAGCAAGCCACCATCGAAGCACATAATGAGCACAGAATGAGCTCATAATGAGGACATAATGAGCATGTAATGTGCATATAATGAGTTAAACAGCGTAACGCTGTGAGTTAACTTCTGTCTATTTTCATGCAGACTGGCGAGGGATCATTATGTTACTTCCAGTTACTAGCTCTTAGATCATTCTGCCATTGTCCTTTGTGCCTGCACCTGTGTTGTTTCTCACAGTGTGTATGAATTCAATTTCTCTTATTGCATCCCTGGTGAAGGTTATTTATTGGCAATTGTTCCATAAATGCTTTTTTTAAGAGTTGAGTTTATTTTCAGCAATACTACCAATGTCACTAATCAATCTTCATAGTGCAGCATGAATCATTAATTGATGTTTTTTTTCCCCAGTATTGTTATTGTACTTCTATTTCACTGTTTTGTTTGTGTCAGTTGGTCTGTTTTGACATAATTGCTAACATCAACATTACATGTAACTAACTGTCCATTTCACAGTATTTTGAAGCTGTTATTTCTTATTAACCATTATTGAAATACACTTGTAATATAGTTGATTCGTGTTTAATATAATATCATCCTCGTCATCATTAAAGAACATATCATCGGCTTCTTGAAAAAGGCCACTATTGCCAGTGATAATTCATAGCAATAGTGGCCAATTTCTGTATGCCAGTAGTGTTATTGTAACAATAATTGTATTATGTTTCTCACTTTCCCTTCTCACCAAAATATCCAAACTGCAATCAAAAAATGATCACAATTAATCATTTGATTGAAAAAAGTTTCTTAAATTTGGCTGGAAAGCTACATGCTATTCTACTCTAAATAAATAGAGCAAATTTTTACAGATGACACCCCACCCCCCTCCCCCCCCCCAAAAAAAAAAAATGATAAAAATTAAGAAAAAAAATCATATGGATGCACCACACACACCTGCATACCATTTTCTCCAGAAAAAAGGGGGACCAGTCTTTAACTGGTAATTTCTGGAAAGAAGAATCCTTTTAGAAATGCTAATCTATTAAATTGTAAATGTTTAAAAAAACACATTTTTTTGACTGAATTTGTCTGTAGCTTGTGTTTTTAGCTCCCTGTTTAAGTCATTCTATCGGGGGAAACCTTATATAGACTGAGGGTCCGATAGATTTTCCATAAACGGTAAGGGTCCGATAGACCCATTATGGGAAAGGATCAGATAGACCAGATTTTGTGTGGACCCTTTTTCTTAATTAGTCTATTGGATCCATTTTGATAATTAGTTTATAATCTTACCCATTCCATAATCGGTCTATCAGACCCTTGGTATATATGACCCTTATCATTATCGGTATCTCAGATCCTTTTTGAAAATAAGTCTACGAGGCTCTTTTTTCATAATCAGTCTATTGGACCCTCTGTCTGTATGACCGTAATAGTTAATCGGTCTATCGGATCCTTTTTGAAAGTCAGTCTACGGGACCCTTTTTTTGATAATCGGTCCATCGGACCCTCAGTCTATCAGACCGTAACCAATCTGATTAACTGACGATGCATATTTGTCGGTTTTCTTCCCCCAGGCCACTAAGGCAGATCCCCCCAAACCCCAAGGCCAGGAAGAAGAGGAGGAAGTGGACATTGATCTGGAGGATCCCGAGGTCCAAAACGCCGCTCTCAAAATCCAGGCCGGTTTCCGTGGCATCAAGGCAAGAAAGGAGGTCAAAGAAAAGAAATCAACCGAGGGAGGGGACAAACCAGCAGACTCTTAAAAAAATTAGTATCCTTAAATTCTTCAGATTCCATGTATATTCTTCAGGAAACAAGAGAGAAGGTGATCAAGATTGCCGTCTTCTTCAGGTGTGTGCAATAGGCAGTGTTGTATCCGAGGCCGGCCCCGGGGCCAATTTATGGTGGCCTTGGTCCCGGTCTCGGTCTCGGTCCGAGTCCCCTGTACAAACCCTATGGAGAGGCTGTGTTTTGGAGCGGCCCCGGTCTCGGAACCTGTGGTCTCGGATACAACACTGACAATAGGAGCGAGATGGTGGTCGTGTCCCGAAATGTACTACATAGCGAGGATGCCAGAGATGCCTGTGGAAGAAAGCAATCTTGCGGAATATTCAG